>CAUYRH010074961.1:0-33902 GCA_963574655.1 Perodicticus potto
AGGGTGTCCGGAAGCCTCACGCTGTCTCCCTGTGTCCCGAAGGGGAAGTTCCTGGGTAGATCCCGCCTGCCAGAGATGCCTGAGGTCCTCTCTCCCTGGTCTCACCGTGCCCAGCCGCAAGGAAGCTGTTACTCGGCTGCCATCTTGCTCCGCCCCCCCTCCAAGATCCTTTTTATTTGTTCAGTTGTATTCATGATGCAAGCTGAAATACATATGTAAATGCGTAAAAGTATTCTGTTCAGTTCTTCTGTATTCATGATAAAATTCTTCTAAATTTTGGCATGTTTTATTTGAAGCCATAATAAACTTGGTTCTCAGACATTTATATTCATTTAAGTAATTGGTTTTGTTCTATGAAACATGTTTATTCTGATTCTGACCAAAATATTCACTGAAGGGTAAAGATTTTACAGGAGTGTTAGTAGTGATATATTTGAGTAGAGTTTTATTAAGGTAAAATGTTAGCATGCAGATAACTTAATATTTTGAGGATATTTTGCTTTTAAACAAAAACAGTAAGAAACAGTTTATTAAATTGAATGCTGTAGTTCTAGTTGTTGTGAGATTTTTGTATATATATAATAATTTTTAACATCTTTTTTTCTTTGACACTGGGTCTTATTGCTAGGTAATAAGGATGTAATATGTTTACCTTTTATTAAAACATACCACAAGATTTTTCAGAATGTCTTTATAGTTAAGAGGTTAACCCATGAGCTCAGTGCTATGTAAGTCAATTGCAGGCACTTGTAACTGAATTGGATTCATGTGTAATGATGAGATTATCATGGAAGAGCAATTAGTCAATAGCATGAGTGAAGAATTTTGTCATCCAACAAAATATTAAAACAGTGCAGTATAGGCCTGGCGTGGTGGCTCACGCCTGTAATCCTAGCACTCTGGGAGGTCGAGGCAGGTGGATTGCTTGAGTTCATGAGTTCCAGACCAGCCTGAGCAAAAGCGAGACCCCGGCTCTACTAAAAATGGAAAATCTGAGGAAGAGGATTGCTTAAATCCAAGAGATTGAGGTTTCTGTGAGCTATGATGTCACGGCACTCTTAAAAAAAAAAAAAGCAGTTCAGTATATCGTCTGGATTTTAGTTTTTTACTATTAGAGGTCTGCTTCATTTGGAATGCCTATATTCGGTGTTGAAATTATTATGATGTACTTGATATCTTTTACATAAAATACTCCTATTCGAGAGACTAGAAGATAGATGACAATATTTAAACTTATCTTAAAAGTGCTATAAATCTAAATACCTAGATAATGACCACTAAACTTAAGAAATAAAACATTATGGATAAAATGGAAGTATCCTATGAACCACTTAACCTTCACTATTCTCTCCTCAGAGGTAAGTTGTATTCTGAATTTAGTCTTTTATATTCCTATACTTGTTTTTATGTTTGTATACTTTCTCTCATATTCAGGATGAATGCAGTCTTATTTTGCATATTTTCAATTGTATTTGAATAGTATCATATTGAAACATGCTTTTTTTCTCCCCCTCAGCATTATTTCTGAGATGCATTGGTATTGATCTAGTTTTTTTACTTCATTTTTAACTGCTGAAGAGTATTTCATTGCACATACATGTCATAATTTATTAACCCTTCTATTGCTGGTTGTTTCAGAATTTTTACCATTGCTAACTGTGTTTCAAAGAATCATGTATATAAGAAATTTTCCCTGAAGTTTGTATGTAGGTATAGAATTACTGGTATATAGTATTTAAATTTATTGACATTTTACTTATTTTTACAAAATTGTTCTCTAAAGTGGTCCCATCAGTTTACATTCTCCTCAGCAAGGCATGTCTTATTTGGTTTCACTAAGACTTGATATTGTTAATGTTACTGACAATTTGATGTATGTTAATTGTATCGTGTTATTTTTGCATTGTTTTGGTATCAAGAAATACTTTTTAAATGAAGAGCAAATCCTTTGTTCTCTTTTTTGTTGTTTTCCCCAGTAGTGATGTGTTTCTCATTACTTAGGTTATTTTCCAGTTAGTTTGTAGTTTTATTATAGAGTGTCTCCTCTACCCACATTAAGATACACCACCCCATTATCTAAAGCTCATTATATTAAGTTTATTTTGTGCTGAGCAACTAAATCAAAATGGGATGTTTTTGTTATCTTTTTTTTGCTCTAAGCGTCAGCTCTTGGTAGAGGAAAAATTTGAGCCTGTTATCTAGGCAATAAATAGGAGAATAATACAATGAGGATGTAAACAATCAGGGATCTAAGTTTTAGAAAATTCCCTTATTAACAGCATGTAACTAAGAACAAAGAAAATGCAAGCTTACAAGTAATCCCATTAGTTAATTATATTATCTTTGTAGAATAGAGTCATGCATTGCTTAATGATGAGGATATATATTGTTGGGCAATTTTGTCGTTTTGCAATCATCATAAAATGTACTTACATAAATCTAAGTGGTAATAGCCTGTTGCTCCTAGGCTATAAACCTGCACAGTATGTTACCTTACTGAATACTAAAAGTAATTATGACATAATGGTATTTGTTTATTTAAACATAGAAAAGTTACAGTAAAAATATGTTTAAAAAAGGTAAAAAAAATGGTACACCTGTAAAGAACACTCACCATGAATGGAGCTTGTAGAACTAGAATTTGCTTAGGTTGAATTAGTGAATAGTGAGAATATGAAGGTCTAGGACATTACTGTAAAGTCCTATATACCTGGTAAACATTGTTACACTTAGGTTATACTAAATTGATGAAAATTTTTTTCTTCAGTAATAAATTTACCTTAGCTTACTGTCACTTTTTTTTTTTTTAAATTTAAAGAATGGTTTCATTTTAACCAGTGGTATTATCTGATGTGTTGTATGGCAAAACTGATTATAGCCAAGTTTATGAATGTAAATAAAATAGTAGTTTTCTCTTATTCTCTCTTTTGTTTTCTGTTCAGAGAAATTAGGAGGTGGGAGCATTATGTTTAGTAACCAAGGAGCTCTTCAGAGAGCTCCAGGTTAGAGTCCAGGCTCCTGGAGCATGCAGCCTCCATTTATTAAAAGATATTCAGAGCAGTATTTCTGTAGGAAATCACACTAGTTTTTATAGTCAAACATAGTTTGATAAAATTCATCTTGCCGTGGATGGTCAGGATTTGAAGTGCATATAAATGAGATGAGGCCTTTACATTCACCTTCCTTGAAAGAGGGGAAGAATTCCAGGTGAGGTGGTATTACCCTCAACCTGCCTCCTCCTTTTTTGCTCCAATTGATTCTGGTGTCCTACCCTGGCCTTTTGGAGTGTATGCATCACTATACTGATAGACAAATGGAACCATCTTGGCTCAAATGCAAAATTTTGTCACACAGTCAATACTTGGAAGTGGCTTTACACTTTCTTCTTACACAAAAGACTTAAATATGTGGGCCCTCATGTAGCACAAAATGCCTAAAATTCAGAAAATTATGAAAACAACTCTTGTTCACCCCCAAAGATATGTCATCTTTACAAAGTTGAAAGTACAAAATATTAAAATAATTTGCTCTTTCTCCCCATAAAAAGGAATCACGTTCTCAAAGTATTCCTGCACTATGTAAATTTCTGAAACAAGAATTATTTCTCCCCAAACCAAGACCAAAATGTCAATGTTAAGCTGCCAAGATGACCCCTGTCCATAGAGGAGTGGAAAAGATACCTTTTTGCTACTTAAAAAAAATTTTTTTTAGAGAAAGATAAAGAAAAGAATTTCTGGCTTAATGATATTTATTTTTCACTTTTATTTTCAGTATTTCTTAGCATTGGTTGTTAGGACAAAAGACATTACCTTTTCCCCCAAAGTTTGGGATGTTCTTGGGAAAAGTCCTAATCCTTCCCATGATAGCTTCCTCAAAATAGTTTGTTGAAGGATGACAAGTAGGAAAATGAATCCATCATGACAAGTATGAAAATACGTTTTTTCATGGTTTTCATATCAAAAGCACCTTGAGTATAAATTGTGTTCAACACAAAATAGCATTGGGGGTTGAAGAGAGGATGAATTTGCTTGCCCTTAACAACAGCTGAGGTGACACAGGATATGAACTATCCAAGAAGTCTTCACTAGCATACTTGCCTAGCACCAGGGCTTCCCAAAGAGGACAGGCTCTGAGCATGGTTAAATAAATAGCAAGATATGCAGAGCACATCCTCACTGTGCTAGAAGTAAAGAGCACACAGGAAATACACTAAGAACCTGCTTATGACTACTGGGTCCAGTACTCATGAAATTTCGGTATGAGGGAGGGGTAAGTAGAAAAATAGCAACAACACCTGGGGTTGAGAAGACAGAGAGATGTACTTAATACACATGCACACACATGGCCGCTGCTGGTCCACAGCAGTATCCAACAGCCCTGTCTACTTGTGCTGGCTCAGAACTTAAGTAGCTGCAGTTTTTTTAACTATCTACAGTACACATTCTTCTCTCCTTTTAAGGCACAAACATATTTACAATTTCAACTGCCACCTGTCCAGTTCTGAGAACCATGCTAAACAAGTTAGCAGAGCCTGGTGCACAAAGGCCAGTTGATCTGTTTTTGCTGTATGCATTGCTGAGGGATGGTTTCTGGACTGAAGCAACCGGAAGGTGTTAGCCTTCTTTCTTTGTCCCTGTGGGATGTGGTTGATTCGATACCTGCTGTCAAAGGGGGATGAGGGGGCCAAAGGAAGCTACAGTGGCAAAAGGATCACTAGGATAAACAATGTTTAATTCTTTTTTTGGGGGGGGACAGGTTCACTATGTCGCCCTTCATAAAGTGCCATTGCGTCACAGTTCACAGCAACTTCAAACTCTGGGGCGTGAGCTATTCTCTTGCCTCAGCCTCCCAAATAGATGGGACTATAGGTATAGGCACCTGCCACAACGCCCAGCTATTTTTGTTGTTGTTGCAGTTGTCATTGTTGTTTAGCTGGCCCGGGCTGGGTTTGAACCCACCACCATCCATGTATATGGCTGGTCCCGTAACCACTGTGCTACAGGTGACGAGCTAGGATGTTTAATTTTTTTAAAATTTATTATTACTTTTTTTTTACTTTTAACATTTTCCTAAGGAGATTGGCAGTTCTTGTCTGCCTTAGCTGTGTCTCAGAATGAAGAAAAAGTGGAGGCAGCCCTAGAGCATCTGCAATTCTACATAACATCATTGTGGTTATAGTTTACTGATATTATTATTCTCTCACCTTCCCACAGAGACAGATACACACATGTACGTACACTAGCATATGTGCAAACACACATTTCTTCTGCCATGGAGGAATCTTTGTGACTAGAGGCACTTCAGTGATATTTGGAGAGTTTCCATGAAGGGCCCTCCCCTCACAGTGAAGTGGGATCAAAAGAACAGAAATCAGGTTTTCAATTCTCCATCTTTTCTTGGTCAAGGGTTGGCAGCTCAAAGCTGATGACTTCATAGTAGATCAGGCTTTTTCTACTCATCTAGGAGGTCGGACAATTAAATTTGTGAACTCATCCTAGAAAAAGTGCTACATATCTCATTGCTGAATATCACTACAGTCACTTTTGAGGTACTTCCCATGGGAAACTAGGCATTGACACCGGCATCTAGTCTACTCTTCAAAGCAATTTTGGAACTCTTTTTCTGGAATGGCCATTAGAGCTATCATTGTAGAAGGTCCAACAGTTAAGATCACAAACTCATTTTAGAAAAAGTGCTATAAACCTCATTGGTGAATATCACTACATTCACCAGTAGTGGCCATAGAGTGTACTTTGAAGGTAACTGTGGTAATATTCATCAGTGAGGTATGTAGCACTTTTTCTAGGATGTTCAGATCTTAATTGTCCAACCTCATATGAGGAGGTCTCTGTTTTGAAAAGACCGATTGTAAGGTTTGGACATTGGCTCATTATCAGAGTCATGGTACTGAGCAAAGTAGGCACGTGTAAGGGTTGCTTACATGAGTCCAATACAAACGTCTTCTCCAGGATTGGCACCAATAAATACATTTGAAAAGTTTATCTTCAGCATCTGGGTCAAAGACTAAACATAGTTTCTTGCAGACTCTGAGATTTTCTTCAAAAGCTTAGACCCTAGGGGCCCAACGAGTCTTAATAAGAGCTTCAACTAATTGATCTGTTCTATATCAGGAAACACTATTCTGCTAATCAATAGCTTGGCCGTTATACATCACACTGACCCAAAACTAACTCTTAAATTGTAACATATCCAGTTAAGCATGATCTCAGGATCCCTGTACCACCTAGTAGCCATGTAGCCTTGCATTTCATCATCTGTATGCTGAGCCATTCCAAGATTCAGGATCTTGAGCTCACAGTCTTTATTCACAGCTAGATTACTAGGTTTTAGGTCTCTGTGAATTATGTCAGCAGAATGTATATATTTTAGACCTGGGAGAATTTGGTAGATAAGGAACTGAATATAGTCATCTGTAAATTTCTGAAATTTCACAGTGTTGTTCAGTTCTGCCCCAATGATATACATCAATAAATTTCTCCAGAGATCTTGAAGGTGTAAAAACATCCAACTGACCAATCACATTTTCATGTTTCATATGTTTAAGTAACCACATTTCTCTGTAGGTTCTTCAGGCATTCATGGTAAACTTAAGTGGCCTGGATAGCTTCTTCACTGTCACATGAAGCCCATTTTTTGTGTCAGAAGCAGTACACTTAGATCCATAGGTGCTGGAGCCCACTGAGGACACATTCTGGTAACGTCCTGGCAGTCCCATATTGTCTTACTTAGTTCCTGCCGGTAGGACATGAGTCTCTCCTGAGACATTTTCTAGATGTAACTGCAGAGCAAGGAGGTAGCCCTGCAGAGCCCCTCCTGGCCCTCGTTACTCTCCTTTCTGGGTCTTGAATTTTGAGTTTTATATGGTGAGAGATAAGGATTTAGTTTTATTTCTACATGTAGTTATCTAGTTTTCCCAGCACCATTCCTTGTAAACCTGCCCTTTTCCCAGTGTATGTTTTTGTTGCCTTTGTTGGAAATTTGAGTTGGCTGTAGACATGTGGGTTTATTTCTGGGTTCTCTCTTCCCTTCCATTGGTTTAGGTGCTTATTTTTATGCCAGTACCATCCTTTGGTTCATATTACTTTGTAGTATAAGATTTGTTTGCTGATGGTATCCCATATGTCACATAGGCTTCATTCTGTTTTTTTTTTTCCCCCCTCATTTATGGTCTGGGTTATTTCAAAGGAATTATCTTCAAGTTCAGAAATTCTTTATTTACCTTGATCTAGTCTTGTTGAAAATATTGACTATATTTTTATTTTATTCATTGAATTCTTTAGTTTCAGGATTTTTGTTTTGTTATTTTTTTAAATCATATCAACCTCTGTTGAATTTCTCATTCAGGTCATGAATTGTTTTACTGATTTTTTTTGTTTGTTTGTTTTTATGTGCCCCTTTGTATCTTATTGAGTTTTCTGGAGATTATTGTTACATATTCTTTTTTGTTTTTGAGACAGAGCCTTAGTATGTCACCCTTGGTAGAGGGCCATGGCATCACAGCTCACAGCTACCTCAAACTCTTGGGCTCCAGTGATTCTCTTGCCTCAGCCTCCCACGTAACTATGACTACAGGCACCTGCTACAATACTTGGCTATTTTTTGTTTTAGCAGGCGTGGGCCAGGTTCGAACCCACCAGCTCGGTGCATGTGGCTGGTGCCCTAACCTCTGAGCTGTGGTTGCCAGACTTATTACAAGTTCTTTTTCAGGCACTTCATGTAGTTCATTTCTGTGAGCTAGGCCAATCCTTGGGTCCCTAGGTAGCATGCATGGGCACTAATGATGGCCAGTGGTAGCCGTGTGCCTGGTGGGGGGACAATCTTCAGGCCTTGGGCAAACCCCCTGAGTGCCTGCAGTGGTGGGTGGACTGGTCATGGGTTTCCCGGGTGGTAAACATGGGTGCCAAGGGTAGTGATCCCTGATGAAGAGGTGCATAGGTGCTGTTGGGTCAAGTGGTCCACTTCTTGGTCTCTGGGCAGAGTATGTAGGTATTGGCAGTGGCACTAGTGAGTCAATCTCTAGATACTCAAGTGGGACACATGGTCATGGAGGGGTATAGGCAATAGGCCTGGTAGGCTGGTCCCTGATCCCTGAGTGGCGCCACAGGTGCTTTTTGTAAGAATGATTTTTTTCCAGTTGTGAATTAAAAATATGTTCTTAAGCTATGCTGTGTAGCTCTCTTTGCTGCTGTTGCTGCTTCTGCTGCTGATTGGCCATCACAATTTTAGATTGTGACAAGTTCACCAATGTGTATTAATGTGTATTAATACCTGTTTCTGTTATATATTGCTGTGTTAACAATAATGGCTTAAAACAAAAATAAGTTGTTGTTTATTTTAGTTATGTAGGTAGATTGGGTGATTTGTATTCATTTTTCATGTGGTATCTGTTAGGATGACTGGGTGATTTGAAATGGCTTTACTCATATGATTGCCATGTGCTTCCTGCCAGCTGGAACTCAGCTGGAGATGTTACTCTGCTGAGCATGTTCTTTTGTACCTGGGCTTCTTCATGTGGTTCTTTGGGCTGGATCTCTATGCAGAGATTCTAAGCAGAAATGTTCCAGGTGAAATTGGTAGCTGCATTTCTTTTTAAGACATCATTCTGTTGGTTAAAACAGGTTTCAAAGGCCTTTTAGATTCAAGATATAGGAAAATAGACACCATTTCTAAATGCAAGCCATACGGAAAGAATGGCTTCAGTATGGAAAGCCATACTGAAAAAGAACGTGTGGGAGAAAAGATAATATTGTGGCCTTTTTTAGAAAAATAATTTTCCTAATTGCAAATTTCCTGTACATTTTTGAAACTTACTTTGAAACTTCAGAAGATTGGTAATAATCTTTCACAGAAGCCAGTAAGGGGAAATCCCATGTCTAAAATGATGAATTTATATAATGATATTGAACTGTCCCTCCAAGTGATCCTATGTGACTAACAATCCACAATATTGTCTCTCTAGACAGGAAACAGAAAGAAAGGAAGCCTTTTAAGTTGGTAATCTTCTGATATCTACTATCAGAAAATAACCATAAAAACAAATTCTTCTTCCTGTATCTTATCAATGAAAGGAATAAAGAAAAGTATAGGGACTTTGGTATCCCCAATCCCATGATACTTAAAAATATCAGTTTTCAAAGTTTTTATATTTTAGGCATATATGTGAATTTTCAGGCTATTTACTTATATTCTTAAGAAAAAACATTTTATGTCATTTTAAATACTTGTATCTGTTCATTTTCATACTACCTAGTTTGTGAATTCTCTTTATAACATAAATTGCTTCATGGATATTCATTATTCCGCAAAGCCAAAACCTCATTAGAGTTTTATTTAATGAATATTAAGAGTCAGTAGTGGGACCCATTAATTGGCTTTTATAAATCAGAGGACAAGTGGCTGCTTCTCTGCTTCTTATATTTTAGGTGCCAAGAAGAAGCTTGTCATAATTTTTGATATGTTTAGATTCCTCCATTTTACCTTCTAGCTCTGATGTCTATTATTGGCAGCCATAAAACATGTTTATAACATAGGTCAGATTGAATTTTCTCACATTTCCCACATAGCTATACCCTGTGACTTGAAAGAAATAGTATAATTATGAGAACAGCTAATTTATAATCAGTGACTAGATTTGTGTGTTTGGCTGTATCTCCAAGATAAAACATCAAAAATAGTAAAAATAAAAACTGCAGTTAACTACAATGGTAATTTACTGATTGAAGTTTAACTTCAACTAAGATTTTTAATAATTACTCCACTTATATCAGTTTATCTTTATTTAATGCTGTGTATATGGGTCGTGATAAGTGCTCATATGGGTTTCAGAGGATCCCAAAACGTACGTACTTATATATAAAAAGATTAGTGAGTAAGCTTTCTTCAGAAATCAAGATGCTTATAAAATAGATGTCGGCAAAGTTGCTGAAAAAATAATTAACAAGCAAGCTGGTTCCCAGAGTATATGTTAAGGCTCTAAAAAACATGGCAAGTTGATATGGCCAAAAGAATAAATAATTTGAATTTTCTATTATGATTTTAACTATTTTAAGTCAGATATATCTTTTTTTTTTTTTGAAACATAGTCTTACTTTGTTGCCCCAGGCTAGAGTGCCATGTCCTCATAACTCACAGCAACCTCAAACTCTTGTGCTCAAGTGATCCTCTTGCTTCAGCCTCCTGAGTATCTGGTACTATAGGCGTGTGCCATGATGCCTTGCTAATTTTTCAATTTTTTTTTTTTTTTTTTAGGTAGAGGTGGGGTCTCATTGTTGTCCTTTCAGTATCCTTATAGAAAATGTGATCATTGACCCCTGTTTCATACCATACCCAGAAATCTATTTCAGATATATTTCAGTTGGAACTGTGAAAAAAAATAAAGCCTTTAGATGGAAATAGGAGAATATCTTCATGTTCTTGGGTTAGGTAAGGATTTCAAGAATTGTATATAGGAAAAATTCATAAATTAGATCATATTTAAAGTAAGAACTTCAAACATAATTTTTAAAACTGAAAAGTAAGTCATAGAATGAAAGAAGATACTTGTAATATCTACATCTATTAAGGGAAGCATGTCCAACACCCCTTAAAAATGATCAAATAACTTAAAAGGGGGCACTTTACAAACAATATATGGTCAAAATAATCATGAAAAGGCACCCAGCATCAAAGTTCATTAAGGAAATGCAAATTAAAACCACAACTAAATTCTTCTACACATCCACTAGATTGGCTGAAGAAAAATGATACCATTTCCAAGTGTTTTTAAGGAAACTGTACAATCAAATATCTCATAAAGAAATTTCTATTACTGCTTGGGGAAGCTTGCAATGTTCATTAAAACCTGAACATACATGTTTTCTATAACCCATGGATTTCAGTTTTAAGTATAAGGTTTGTTTTTATCAAAAGGCATATGCAGGAATGTTTATAGCAGTGTTATTTGTAATAGTCTGAAGTGGAAACAATCCAAATGTCTTCTTATAGTAGAGTGAGTAAGTAAATTGTGGTATATTAATATTATACTACCAATCAGGCGTTGTGGCGGGTGTCTGTACTTCCCGCTTCTTGGGAGGCTGAGGCAAGAGAATCGCCTAAGCCCAGGAGTTGGAGGTTGCTATGAGCTGTGACAATACAGCACTCTACTGAGGGCGATAAAGTGAGACTCTGTCTCTACAAAAAAACAAAAACAAAAAACTATACTACCACATGCGAGATAAAATGAGAATTAACAGCATACAATTAAACTTAAAAACATAAGATGAGGGCAGTGTCTGTGACTCAGTGAGTAGGGCGCTGGCCCCATATACCGAGGGTGGCATGTTTGAACCTGGCCCCAGCCAAACTGCAACAAAAAAATAGCTGGGCGTTGTGGCGGGCGTCTGTTGTCCCAGCTACTCGGGAGTCTGAGGCAAGAGAATTACCTAAGCCCAAGAGCTGGAGGTTGCTGTGAACTGTGACGCCACAGCACTCAACCAAGGGTGACAAGGTGAGACTGTCTCTGAAAAAAAAAAAAAAAAACAAAAGATGAGTCTCATAGTATTCAGTTAATGGCATCAGATACAAAAGGCATGCCTGTGATGTAATTAATGTATATAAATTTCTGAGACAGAAAAAATTAGCACAGTGTTAGAAATTAGGTAGTATTTATTTCTGTTGTGGGTAAATTTATGACTGGAAGAAAATGTGAGGATAGTTTTGTTTTTTACAAAAAGTAAATATTTAGACACTGCTTCCAAGCCTATCTGTGTTTGCACTTGGGGAATGGGTGTTTTTACTCTTTTTTTCTCCTATTTCTTATGTATGTAGCTATAGTTAATTTGCTGTTTTATTTTTAACAGTTTAGTAATATTTGTTATGTACATTTTTAGTTAGTCTTGCACCTGTGCCATCTACGTGGATAGGGAAGGTATATGCATAACCAAAGGCAAGCAACTAAGATTTATTTATGTGATGATCTGATTCTATTGGGGTTTTACATTCTGTCAATTAATCATGTTTGCCTTCTTGTCTATTTATTGAATTTTACTTCTAAAGTTGCATGTGCTTGGTTGAAATTTAGATTTCTCTTTTTAATTATTTAGATTTGCGATTAGTTCTACAAAATTTACAACAAACCTGGCTAACTAGAGTTTGGGAAGAAGTAATTACAAGAGTATTTTAAGATTGTAAATAATGCTGTGTACTGCAGATTTCATCCTTCTCTCATTTCTCGATCTAAATTACAGGGTGAACTAGTAGTTCAGTGTACTTTTTTAGATACCAATGATGCTTTCTAAGACTAATTTTGTTTTCTGCCCACATTAGTATCTTTTCTGATTGCCTTGATGAAATTAGATAAATCTTTAACTGTGCTACTTAACCCCATCACCAAAAATGTTTCACTTTTCTTTTATTCTTTTAAAGGAATTTGTTCTAAAGCCAATGCAGAAATAATTGCAGTAAACATGGCAGAAAATATTTAGTATGGTCAGGCAGTATTTTAAGCACTTTTAAACTATTGACTTATTAAATGCTTGTAACATCTCTAAAAGACGTGCTAATCATTAACCTCATCTAAAACGTGAGAAAGTAAAGGTTCAGAGGTTAGTTAGCTTGCTGTAGGTCACACATGTATTAAATGTATTAACCAGTATCCAGTCCAGATGGTCTAACTTCATAGTCTGTGTTCTTAACCACTATGCCAGTAAAAGACAAGGAGATTTTAAAAATTAAAATTCAGTCCTTAAGTAAGCAAATCTTAAATTTTTACAAGTTTTGCATAGTTTTGAAAAGGCTAATGATGATTGTATTTTAATAGTAGCAATGTAATTCTTAAGTAAAAACTTTTGAAATTGCATAATTTAACTTTTGTAGTAAGGAATGCAAATGTTGTTCACCATTCTATTTCACGTTGATAGTCTTTTTATGTTTTACCTTTTCTTTCCTGAAAGACAGGAAAAACTAATTCATGGACTGAACTAGGGGAGAGTAGTATGTTGTTACATAGTTTTATGTAGTAGTATATTTTTATGTAATCATATATATGTTGCATTTTAAAATTGTTCCTTGGAAATCCTTGAATATTTAGGAACTTTATAAAAGTAGCCTGGAAGCAAGCATTAACTTGGGAACATGGTATTTAAAACCTTATCAAGCAAAGAAAAATAGAAATGAAAGTTGGCATGAATTAAAAGAATGCAATAATTCAGAAGATATTTATCTGATACCATTCATATAAATGAGTTTTTCTGATTTGCTTATAATACATCTCAATAACATCTTAGCCTTTTTCAAGTTGGTATATCTTTATATAAAAATTTCAAAACTGTTTAATTTTTTTTTTCCCCCTGAGACAGAGTCTCACTTTGTTGCCCTCAGTAGAGTGCTGTGGCATCACAGCTCACAGCAACCTCAAACTCTTGGGCTTAAATGATTCTCTTGCCTCAGCCTCCCAGGTAGCTGGGGTTATAGGCAGCTGCCACAACACCTGGCTATTTCTAAAGATGGGTCTCGATCTTGCTGAGGCTGGTCTCGAACCTCTGAGCTTAGGCAATCCACCTGCCTCGGCCTCTCAGAGCGCGAGCTAAGATTAAGTCGTAAGCCACGGCGCCCAGCCCTAAGCTGATTTTTTAAAATATATTATTCACTTATAATAATTTTATTTGGTAGTGTTTTATAATTAACATATATCTAATTTCATGTTTAGATTAACCCTGGGGCTCTGAAAGAGGAGAGCTCCTCTATATGATTTTTCCATTATCTGGAAAAGAGGTGCTTAAAGAGGATAAAATGTATGCATGAAGTTATCCTATGAATAACTTAAAGATGCTTAAAGAGGATAAAATGTATGCATAAAATTGTCCTATGAATATGCCGTGTAACTATCATTTGAAACCACACCTTCTGTCTTCTGTTACAATATTTTTTCCATTCTTCTAAGTTACTTATAATATGATTAAACAAAAAGAAACAAAATCCTATGTGTGATTAAAATCTCACCATTAAAAGTATTACTTTAGTTACAAAAGATAGAAAAACAACAATAACAAAATAACTTGATTAAAAATGGACAAGGATTTGAATAGACATTTATCCACAAAAGATACGTAATGACCAAGAAACATGTAAAAAGGTGTTCGATATCATTAGAGAAATGCAAACCAAAATCACAATGAGATATCACCTCACATCTATTAGAATAGCTACTGCAAACAAAACAAAACTTCCTCTGGAATAACCAGTACAAGTGAGGATATGTAGAAACTGGGGCCCATGTGAATTGTTGGTGGGAATGTCCAAATGGTGCATCCACTATGGAAAATAGTATAGTGCCCTCCTCTGAAAATTAAAAATAATTAAAGTATGATCCTACAATTCTAATGATGAGTATATATATCCAAACAAATTGAAGGTAGGGCCTTAAAGAGATATTCATACACCTTTGTTCATAGCTACATTATTCATAATAGTTGAAAGGTGGAAGCAACCAAATGTCCAAGGGATAAATAAATGAAATAATAAAATGTGTATATGTATACAATAGAATATTCTTTGTATGTGAAAGGGAAAGAATTGCTGGCATGTACTACAACCTAAATCAATTTTGAGGACATGAAAGGAAATAAGCTAGTCAGAAAAAGACAAATACTGTATAATATTAATATGAGGTATCTATTACAGTCAAATTCTTAAAAATAGGGAAGGCTCAGTGGCTAACACCTATAATCCTAGTGTTCTGGGAGGATCCCTTGAGCTTAGGAGTTTGAGTCCAGCTTGAGCAAGAGCAAAACCCCATCTCTACTAAAATAGAAAAATTAGCTGGGTGTTGTCATGGACACCTGTAGTCCCAGCTACTTGGGGGGCTCAGGCAAGAGGATCACTTGAACCTAGGAGTTTGAGGTTGATATGAACCATCTGAAGCCGTGGCACTCTAGCCTAGGCAACAGAGTGAGACTCTGTCTCAAAAAAAAAAAATAAAAGAAACTGAGCAACGAAGTATAGAATAGTGGCTGCCATAGGTTCAGCGAAAGAGAAAATGGGTAGTTATCTAATGGGTTTGGAGTTTCAGTTTGGCAAGATGAAGTTCAGGTGTTTGGTGGCACAACAGGGAAAATACATTGAACAGTACTTAACTGTATTCTTTTTTTTTTTTTTTTTTGCAGTTTTTGGCTGGGGCTGGGTTTGAACCTGCCACCTCAAGCATGTGGGACCGACACCCTACTCACTGAGCCACAGGCACCACCCCTAACTGTATTCTTAAAAAGAGTTAAAATGGTGAAATACACACACACACACACACACACACACACATATTTTTTTTAGTACAGTAATACTGTTTTAATTTTAAAAACAAAATTGCAGGCTCAGCACCCATAGCACAGTGGTTATGGCACCAGCCATATACACCCAGGCTGGTGGGTTCGAACCCAGTCCCAGCCAGCTAAACAACAATGACAACTGCAACAAAAAAAAAAAGCTGGGCATTGTGGTGGGTGCCTGTAGTCCCATCTACTTGGGAGGCAGAGGCATGAGAATTGCTCAAGCCTAAGAGTTTGAGGTTGCTGTGAGCTGTGATGCTATGACACTGTACTGTCTTAAATAAATAAATAATAAAACTAAAATTTTATAAGTTAAAAGAATGTAAACTCGATTATAAAACCAGCTAGCGCTCTTCAGGTAAAATTCAAAAATCCTTAAAAATCTTCAAAATGTTCAATAAGTGGCCATATAATTCCCACATTTATATTTCTTTTATTGTATTAAAGACCTTTAAATTAACAAAAAATTAAATATCAGTGAGTTATTTATATTTCAATATGCAGTATCTTAAAACACAGTAGTTTGTCTTTATCCATAGAGGATATAGGTACATTCCAAGACCCCCAAAAGATTGCTTGAACCACAGATAGTATCAAACTCTATGTATAATATCTTTTCTTTCTGTATGTATATATATCTATGATAAAGTTTAATTTTTAATTTGGGTATCATAATAGATTAACAGCAATAAGTTGTAATATTATAGAATAATTATGACATTGTACTATTATAAAAGTTATGCAAATGTGGCCTTGCTCTTTCTCAAAATTTTTAGACTTCAGTTGACTATGAGTAACTGCAACCATAGAAAGTACACAGGGAAGGGGAGGACTACTTCAGTTTGTGAAATATTTATGTGTGTTGTAAGTGAAAAATAAAGGCAGATTTAAGAAAAGTATTCAAATGTTATCTTAAACAGATTGCTGGCTTGAGTTAAAGATTCGCTTGCAAATCCAAAGGAATTTGCTATTACCTTTATTTTTTCAGTTTTATCACAGTGGACCTAAAGTGATACCAGAAAGTTAAATCAGTTTATTTTGGAACCAAATAATCCAAGTGTGTATCGAGATAAGTTTTATGTTAACATGTAATGGGAAATGTCTGAATAATATAGAAGAAGTTTTTTTTTAAACTATGTTCACAAACTCAAGAGATTTTCTGCAGTGGCCTAATTCTGCTTAAGTATCTCCAAAGTTAATGGTGGAAATAAAGCTCCTTTGGAAAAGATCTAAGCTTTGTATGGTTCAAAGGCCTTTACTTTTTATGTTAAAGAGAGATATTTTAAAAAAGAGTCACATACTCAAAAAAATTTTACATAGAATTATATTTGATTTTGAAAGTATGTAATAATAGGAGTTAAAGGAACCCAGAATAGTAATACAAACCTTTATATATTTGTTAATCCTCATGGATTTCTTTGGATTAGTGAAAATACAATAGATGTATATTTCATTTATCTAGTATCTTAATCTGTTTGTACTTGTATAGCAAACTACCAAGGACTGATTAATTTATAGTCATGTACTGCATAAAAATGTTTCAATCAGTGATGGGCCACATATACAAAGGTGATCATGTAAGATTATAATACTGTATTTTTACTGTACCTTTTCCATGCTCAGATATGTTTCTGTACATAACTACTTACCATTTTATTATAATTGCCCATAGTATACAATACAGTAATATGCTGTACAGACACATATCCCAGGAGCAATAGCCTATACCATATAGCCTAGGTATTTTAGTAGATAGAATATCTAGGTTTGTGTAAGTACAATCTTTGATGTTTGTATAGTGATAAAGTCCCCTAAACATGTATTTCTCAAAACATATGTCTGCTGTTAAGTGACACATGACTGTATAAACAGTAGACATTTATTTCTCACAGTTCCAAGCTGGGTATTTCAAGGTCAAGGTGCTGGCAGTTTTAGTATCTGGTGAGCCCCAGACACTACTCCTAAGATGTGTCTTGAATGCTGTATCCTCATATGGCAGAAGGGACCAAAAGGCAAAAAGGGCCTAGCTAATTTTCCCTAGCACTTTTATGAGGGCATTAATCCTATCCATGAGACGAGACCCCTCATGGCCTATACTCATCTCCTAAAGGCACTACCTCTTATTATTTTTACATTGAAGATTAAGTTTCAACATCAATATTGGAGGAGGACACAAACATCCAAATCATAGTATGTAGTATTTCATTGTTCATTTATTTAGAAATTGTGATCTAGTGTACACACGCACAAAAATGGTGGTGTTTACAAGCATCCAGTGCGTTTAAGTACTAGAGTTGACTCTTCAGTATCTTGGAGACCATAACAAAATGGAAACAAAAAAAGTCAGCTTGTAAATCTCCTTTTCTGATAAAAGGAATCATAACAGTTTTTAGGTGAGTCAAACTTCTTTCTGAAAATGACTTTAGTATTATAAAATTATAATATTATAAAACAACTTTAATATGTATAAAATACATAAAACCTTTTTTAATACAAAATGGGTAATGCCTTCAATTTCAGATTAATAAAAGATACATAAATGTTTTTCATCCTTTTTACTATTCTACTTTTGTAAGGTAAGCAGCAGAGGTTTTTCATAAGTTTTGACATGTAGACATACTTGCTTTATTTTAAAAGAGATAATTTTTCTAGAATAATAAACTTAGTATTGAATATAACAAAATACAAAAATGTACACAAATTATGAATGTACTGCTCGAAGAATTTTCACAAACACGCACTCTCATGTAGCCATTCCTTAAGCTTAGATAAAGAAATTAAGTGGTTAAGCTCAAGAGCCTCTTGTGCTTTTGTTAGTCACTACTCTTCTACTATACTCATGATAAAGTGCTGTCTTTCTAATACAATAAGTTTGTTTCTTGTTTTTAAATATTGTCTAAATCAGTTCATGTAGTATGTATTTTTGTGTAGGGCTCCTTTTACTCAATCTTTCATTGTCAATTTCATTCACAGTTTTTTGTGGCATAGTACTGCATTGTATGACTCTATCACAGTTTATTTTGTGAAAAATTGGCCAGCATGTATTTACTAATAATGTCAATGTCTCATTTTTTAGACATTTTTAAATTTAGAAAGGAATTAAAAATTTTCAAATTTATAGAAAAATGTCAAGATTACCTTTAATGATTATATTCCTTTCATCTGCATTCACCAGCTGTTAATATTTTGCCATATTTTGATGTGTGGAATTACCACATAAACTGGCTCTCTATTGTGTCTGGCAATCATTGAGTAAAATTTGTGTAATTTATGTTGTTAATATAAGGAATGAAACTTGGAGAAGCAGGTAATAGTTTCAGATTTGTAGTTAGTGGAGTCCATAGTTAGCGTTCCCTGTCATCAGAATCAGTTGCACATGGCTCATGGGTTAATGAAGTATTTTATCTTTGCAAATTCTTCACAAAGAATTTTATTGGCACGTACTATTCTCAATCTGTGATCATGATTTTACTTGAGCATATTAATCATTTGGAATGCTTGTCATTGTGTTGCAGATTTATTGCTTTTTCTTTCATTCCTTTTTTTTTTTTTTGGAGACAGAGTCTCACTTGGTAGAGTGCCATGGTGTCATAGCTTCTAGCAACCTCGAACTCTTGGGCTCAAGCATTCCCCTTGCCTCAGCTTCCAGAGTAGCAGGGACTATAGTACCTGCCACAACATTTGGCTGTTTTTTAGAGACAGGGTCTCTCTCAGGCTTTTCTCGAACTTGGTGAGCTCAAGCAGTCCACCCGCTTCAGCCTCCCAAAGAGACTGTCTTAAAAAAATACATACATATGTAATTTTTTATTTTATATATGTATGCATATGTATAATATATCTATATTTTGAGACAGAGTCTCACTCTTTTGCCCTGTGTGGTTTGCCATGGTGTTATAGCTCACAGCAACCTCAAACTCTTAGGCTCCAGCTGTCTTCTGGCCTCAGCCTCACAAGTAGCTGAGACTACAAGCACCTGCAATAATGCCCAGCTAGTTTTTCAGTTTTTCTGTAGAGACAGGTTCTGGGTCTTGTTCACACGATCTCAAGTGCTCAAGTGATCCTCCCACCTCTGCTTCCCAGAGTGCTAGGATTATAGGTGTGAGCCTTGGCACCTGACCTTTCTCTCTCTTTTTACTTAGCCAGTCTAGAGGCTTACTGATTTTATTTATCCCTTTAAAAAACTACTTTTTGGTTTTGTTTTTTATAATTTGATTTCTTATTTTCAATTTCATTGATTTCTGCTCTATATTTATTGTTTTATTTCTGCTTAATTTGGCTTTAATTTCCTCTTCTTTTTCTAGTTTATTAAGGTAGAAGCTTAGATTATTGGTTAGATGATTGATCTTAAATATTTTTTCTTTGCTTATATATTATGTTCAGTGATATAAATTTTTCTCTAAGTAGTGTTTTCACTGCATCTGTCACAGTTTGATAAATAATGTTCATTGTTATGCCAGATGCTAGGATTTTGACTCTCTTAAATGTAGTTAGGCGTGTTACATTCTCAGAATGTGGTCTATCTTGGTGAATGTTCCAATGTGAGAGGAAAATGTATATTCTTATGCAGAAGATGAAGTAGTGAATAGATTGGAGTTATAGACATTTGATTGCTATTGTTCTTGAGTTCAACTATGTACTTACTGATTTTCTACCTGCTGGATTTGTCCGTTTCTGAAACAGAGTTGTTGAAATCCTTGCAGTTCTATCAGTTTTTGCTATGTATTTTAGTGCTCTATTATTAGACTCTTACATACTAAGGATTGTTTGGTTTTCTTGGAAAATTGACCTCTTTGTCATAATGTATCACCCCTCTTTTATACCTGGTGTATTTTCTTGTTTTGAAATCTGCTATATCTGAAATTAATATAGCTATTTCCGGTTTCTTTTGATTAGTATTAGCATAGTATTTCTTTCTCCATTCATTCACTTTTGATCTATGTATGTCTATATTTTGAAAGTGGGTTTCTTATAGACAACATATAGTTGGGTCTTGTGACAGTCTCTGCTTTTTAATTGGTGCCTTTACACCATCGACATTTAATGTGTTTTCCATATAGTTGGATTAATTTGTTGCTTTTTTTTGCTCTTCTCCTTTTTCTGCCTTTTGCAATTCTAATACATTTTGTATAATTTGATTTTTCTTTCCTTTCTTATATCAATTATTTTTTCTTTTGATTTTTTTTCTTTTTGTTTAATGCTTATGCTAAAGTTTATAATAAATACACATTTCAACCAAATCAACTCTACTTTCAAATAAAACGATATTACTTCACAGGTAATGTGAATATCTTGTAGTAAAAAACTAATCCATTAACTTATATAAGCACATATATATACATACATACACAAAAAATAAATATTCATAATCAGATACATTGTTGCAATTATGATTTCGAACAAACTTATCTGTTATATTAAGTATTTTACTTTCATTTATTCCTTTTCTGATGCTTTTCCTTTATTCATATAGATATAAATTTCTGATCAATATCATTTTTCATCTTTCTAAGGAATTTTTTTTTAACATTTCTTGTAAGTCAGCATATTGCCTAACAAAAAATGACCTCAACATTTTGTTGCTTTAAAAAAAATCTTTATTTCACCTTTACTTTCTTCATTTTAGTTTTAGTTAACACATAATAATTTTTCATATTTATGGGATATATAATGATATTTTAATAGATTTATGCCATATATATTGAACAAAACAGGCTAACTAGTATACATAGTATTCCTAATCTCAAAGATTTATCTTATTTTATATTATAAACATTCAAAGTCCTCTTCTAGTTTTTTGAATATATATAATAAATTCTAATTAATTTTATTCGTGCTATAGTGCTCTTGAACATTAGAATTTATTCCTACCATCTAGCTATAATTTTGTATTTGTTAATCAGCCTCTTCGTATCCTCCCCTCTGCCGTGTTCTTCCTAGCCTCTAATGACCATGATTTTACTCTTTTATGAGTTCAGTTTTTTATAGTTATTACATATGAGTGAGAACATGCCATTCTGTGGTTGACTTATTTTATGTAATATAATGCCCTCTAGGCCAGTGTTTTTCAACCTTTCTTCTCTCATTGCACACTTAACCTGTAGTAAAACTAACCCTGCATACTTAAATTATGTTGATCAAGAAAGAGTAAAAGAAAAAAAGCTTGTCTTGTAAAATCATTGTGGTCTATGAGTTTGTGATAGTTTGAACTTTGTTATTTCATTTAATTCATTGGTTAATTACTGTTTTCCTATGAATGATTATACTGTGGTTAATATGTTAGCATAGCAGTATTCCCAGATAGTTTTTTGTTTGTTGGGAGGTTGGGCTTTGGAGGGGGGCACAGTTAATACTTTGCATGAAAAATCTTACTTTATAGCAGTGAAATGGCTTTCTCTTTTGTCTTGTGATTTTTTTTTGAGGTGAAATTTTAAGTTTTTGTGTGAGTAGTACTATTATACCTATCTGGAGTGTCTTGCTTGTACTGTATCACATCATACCTTTGTTTAATTCTTAATAAACTGTTCACTGGTTAACAAAAAAAAAGAAAGAAAAAGGAAAACTCACAGCTACAAAGGAGAACAAATTCTCAAAGCCCTGTTAAAATCAATAAAATCTTTTTGGTTTTATTCTTTAAAAAAAAAAAGAAAAAAGAAAAAAAATATACTTTACTTTGAAATTTCTTTGAAAACAATTTAATTAATGATATTTAAAAATTTTCATGGCACACCAGTGTGTCATAGTACACACTTGAAAATCACTGCTCTAAGCTAATTCATATTTTTGCAAAAGACAGAATTTCATTCTTTTTTATATGGTCAAATAGTCTTCCATTGTGTATATATGCCACATTCTCATTACCCATTCATGTTTTGATGGACATTTAGACTGTTTCCTTGTTTTGCCTTTTGTGAATAGTTCCGCGGTAAACATGGGACTGAAGGGATCTCTTTGATGTATTGATTCCTTTCCTTTGAATAACTCAGTAGTGTTATTGCCTGACTAGATGGTAGTTTTATTTTTATAGTTTCAGGGAACCTCCATTCTGTTTTCTGTACATTCCTACCAATAATGTATGAGTTATTTTTTTCTACTTCTTTACCACAATTTTTTACTTTTTCTCTTTTTCATCATATCCATTTTAACTAGGATGAGAGGATATCTCATTGTGGTTTTGATTTGCATTTCCCTTTTGATAATTAATGTTGAGCATTTTTTCATACACTTATTGACCACTGTGTGCTTTTGAAATGTCTATTCATATTCTTTGTCTATTTTTATTTGGAGGTTTTAGGTTTTTTTGTTAGTTTGTTTGGAGACAGGGTCTCATTCTTTTGCTTGGGCAAGAGTGCAGTGCCATCATCATAGCTCATTGTAACCTCTTACTCCTGGGTTCAAGCAGTACTCCTACCTCAGCCTCCCAAGTATCTGGGACCATAGATGCATGCCACCACCCATTTCCTAGAGACAGAGTCTCGTTTTGTTTCTAAGGCTAGTCTTGAACTGCTGACTTCAAGCCACCGTCCTGCCTTGGCCTCCCAAAGTGCTAGTTTAAAGATGTGAGCCACCACACTTGGCCTGCTGTTTTTCTTTTGAGATTCTTGTTTATTCTGGGTATTAATTCCTGTCAGATGAGTAGCTTGGAAATATTCTTCCCATTCTGCAGGTTATCTCTTTACTCTTGTTTCCTTTGCTGTGCAGAAGCTTTTTAGTTTGATATAGTTTTGTCTATTTTTGTTTTCATTGGCTTTGTTTTTGAAGTCAAAAGGCATAAACTCTTTGCCTGGAATACTGCTCTGAAGCATTTCCTCTATGTTTTTTTCCAGTCATTTTATAATTTCAGGTCTTACATTTAAATCTTTATTACACTTTGAGAGGTAGGCGTATCTTTTCATTCCTCTGTATATGATCATACAGGTTGCCAGCACTATTTATTGAAGAGGCTATCCTGTCCCCATTTTGATGTTTTGATACCTGTGTCAAAACCCATTGACTTTTTTTTTTAATTGATTTTTGTATTAAATCATAACTGTGAACATTGATGCATTTATGGGGTTCAGTGTACTGATTTGATATACAATGTGAAATGCTTACATTGAACTGATTAACACATCATCACAATTATATTATTTTCTTAATAGTTTTGAAATGTGCCATTGCGTCATGCACATTAGGTGAGGTCCCCCCAAATACTCTCCCTCCTCCTGTCTACCATCCTGTCCTTCCCTCTCTTCTATTCCCTTCTAACTTCTGGACTATAGTTATGTTTCATGGTTTGTATGAATGTAGAGGTACTTATATATTGATTTCATAGTAGTATTGAGTACATGGGATACTTTTTTATCCATTCTTGAGATACTTTGCTAAGAAGAATATATTCCACCTCCATCCAGGTAAACATAAAAGATGTGAAGTTGCTCTCTTTTTATGACTGCATAGTATTCCATGGTGTATATATACCACAATTTGTTAATCTATTCATGGGTCAATGGGCATTTGGGCTGTAAAAATACTAGAATAGAATGCAGGGAAAACACTTGAAGAAATCGGCCTGGGAAAATATTTTATAAGGTGGACCCCCCCCCCCCCCCTGGCAATTAAAGCAACACCAAAAATGCATTACTGGGATCTGATCAAACTAAAAAGCTTTTGTATAGCCAAGAGCACAGTAAGTAAAGCAAACAGACAACCTTCAGAATTGGAAAAGATTTTTGTAGGTTATCCTTCCGACAAAGGTCTGATAACTAGAATCCACAGAGAACTCAAAGTAATCAATAAGGAAAGGATAAATAACCCCATGTCTATGTGGGCAAGACACTTGAACAGAAACTTCTCTGAAGAAGACAGGTGCATGGCCTATAAAGACATGTAAAAATGCTAATCATTTTTAATCATCAGAGAGATACAAATCAAAACTATTTTGAGATACCTAATTCCAGTAAGGGTAGCCCACATCACAAAATCCCAAAACTACAGATGTTGGCATGAATGCGGAGAGAAGGTAACATTTCTACACTGCTGGTGGGAATACAAGCTAATATGACCTTTTAAGAAAGAAGTTTGGAGAATACTCAAGGAACTAAAAGTAGACCTACCATTTGATCCTGCAGTTCCTCTACTAGGTATATACCCAGATGATCAAAAATCATCTTACAACAAAGACATTTGCACCAGAATGTTTATTGCAGCCCAATTCATAATTGCCAAGACATGGAAACAGCTTGAATGGCCAATACATTACTCAGAAATAAAAACAAATTGGGAGGTATCATGTTACCAGACTTCAGGCTATACTATAAACCTATAGTGATCAAAACAGAATGGTACTGGCACAAAAACAGATAGGTAGATTTATGGAACAGACTAGAGAATCAAGAGATGAACTCAACTGCTAATCATCATTTGATCTTTGATAAGCCTATCAAAAACATTCAGTAGGGAGAAGACTCCCTATTTAACAAATGGTGCTGGGTAAACTGGCTGGTGACCTGAAGAAGACTGAAACTAGACCCCCACCTTTCACCATAAAGAAAAATTTTCATTGGATAAAAGATTTAAACTTAAGACATGAAACCCATTGACTTTAAATGTGCGTTTGTTTCTGGGTTTAGTACTTTGATTCAGTGAATCTGTATTGTTTCTATACCAATAGTATGCTCTTTTGCATATTATATCTTTGTAGTATATTTTGAAGTCTGGTAGTGTGATGCTTCTAGTTTTACTCTTATTGTTGCTTATTACTGTGGCTGCTAGGGATCTTTTTAGATTCCATACAGATTTTAAGGTTCTCCTCCTATTTCTGCAAAAAATGCTATTGGTATTTTGATAGGGATTAAATTGACTTTGTAGATTGCTTTAGGTAGTATGTTCATTTTAACAATATTCTTTCAATCCTTGAGCATTGAGGTGACTTTCCAGTTTTATTTGAGTCAATTGTTTTTTCATCAGGATTTAAAATTTATCATTATAGAGCTCTTTCACTTCCTTGGTTAAATTTATTCCTAGATTGGTAGCTGTTGTAAATGGAATGTCTTTCTTAATTTTTTTCAGCTAGTCTGCTATTGTTGTATCTAAATGTTACTGATTTTTGGCTGGGAACAGTGGCTTACCCCTGTAATCTTTGTACTTTTGAAAGCCAAAGTAGGAGGATTGCATGAAGACAGGAGATTGAGACCAGCCTGAGCATCATAGTGAGACCCTGTTTCTTGTTTGTTGGGAGGTTGGGCTTGGGGGGGGGCAGAATTAATACTTTGCATGAAATATCTTATTTTATAACAGTGAAATTGCTTTCTCTTTTGTCTTGTGTTTTTTTTTTTTTGAGGTGAAATTTAAGTTTTTGCGTGAGTAGTACTATTATACCTATCTTGAGTGTCTTGCTTGTATTGTATCACATCATACCTTTGTTTAATTCTTAATAAACTGTTCACTTGTTAAAAAAAAAAAAAAGAAAGAAAGAAAAAAAAATTAGCCAGGAGTGGTAGACCCAGCTATAGATCTACTTACTTGGGAGGTAGGAGAATTGCTTGAGCCTGGACATTTGAGCTTGCTTTGATGATGCCAGGGCACTATAGCATGGGCAACAGAGCGAGACTATCTCAAAAATAATTTTTTTTAATTACTAATTTTTGTATACTGATTTTGTATCCTGAAACTTTACTAAATTTGCTCATTAGTTTGGTAAGTTTTTATGAGAAGTCTTTAGATTTTTCTTTATATAAGATAATGTCTCCTGTGAAGAGGGACAATTTGACAACTGCCTCTTTTCCAATTTGGATGCCCTTTCTTTCTTGTTCGCTTACTTAATTTCTTTGGCTAGAACTTCTAGTACTATCTTAAGTAAGAGTGATTGAAGTAAACATTCTTGTCTTGTTCCCCTTCTTAGGGGAAAGAACTTCAGCTTTTCCCTGTTTAGTATTATGTTAGCTGTGGATTTGCCACATATGGTCTTTATTGTATTGAGGAACATTCTTTTTAAAAAACTTTTTAATAAAGAGTGGATAGAAATTTTTTAAAATCTGTATTAATAATAGGGTACCTATGATTGGGTTATATTATCTGCATTTGTTAGGAGAGGTCTTTGTTGTCACTTTACCTAGGAGGTGTGCCATTTTATACCCTGAGATTTTTTTTTGAGACAGAGTCTTACTTTGTCTCCTGCGGTAGCATACTGTGCTGTGGCATCATAGCTCATAACAACCTCAAACTCTTGGGCTCAAGCAATTCTCTTGCCTCAGCCTCCTGAGTAGTTGGGACTACAGGGGTCCACCACTATGCTTGGGTATTTTTAGAGACAGGGTCTCGCTCTTTCTAATGCTGGTCTTGAACCTGTGAGCTCAGGCAATCCACCCTTCTCGGCCTCCCAGAGTGTTAAGATTACAGGTGTTAGCCACCGTACCACACTGGTGTCTTCTTTTTAAACCTAATTTGTGGAAAGTTTTTCTTATGAAGTGAATTGAATTTTATCTAATGTTGTTTCTCCTTTTTTGAGATGATCATTTTTTTAATTCTGTTGTTATATATTGAATTGTATATGATGCACCATCCTTATATCTCTAGAATTAATCCATCTTGAACATGGTGCATCTCTTTTTTTGATGTGCTGTTGTATTCAGATTGCTATTATTTTGTTGCAGATTTTTGTATCTGTGCTCATCAGGGATATTGGCTTTTTTCCTTGTAATTAGGTATGTTGTTTTCTATATTTATTTGTTTCAATAATTTTTTTGATTTCCTTCTTAATTTATTGACCCCAAATCATTGAAGAACATATTTGATTTTCATCTATTTGAACCAATTTGAAATTTCCTATTGTTGTTTATTTCTCGTTTGACTCCATTTTTGTCTGAGAAAATAGTATGCTAATTTTTAATAAATAATTGGTAGTTTATGGCCTAGCATGTGGTCTTTGTGCTTATGCAAAAAAATGTATATTTTGTAGCTGTTGGATAAAATGTTCTGCTAATTATCTGTTGAGTCCATTTGGTCTATAGTGCAAGTATCTGAGTGGTTTTGGTTGTGCTATTTTTGGGGTGGTAGTCTCTGAGTTCCTGGGACATGTTCTTGGCATTTGTGGATACAGGCTGGTTTTTGGACTCCTGGGCAGTGAGTATAGAGTGGACCAGGTCATAGCAGTGATGGCAGCAGTCCCTGGACAGGCTGATACTTGTCTCTTGGGTATTATGGACAGGTGCCAGTAGTAGTGGTGGCAGGTGCTGGCTTTGGTGGCAGAAACCTTGGCCATTCCTTAAGATTCTGGGCAGTGCATGTAGCTCCAAGTACATAGTACCTTCTTTCCTTGAAATTTACTCTTGGTTGTTGGGGCCCCAGAGAGGTAGCTCTCAGGCTCTTGGGAGCAAACACTTTGGCTATCTACGTCCTCAGGGCAACCCTCCTGATGTGCTGGACTACTTGTTCTCCTGGATGTAGGGTGTTGAGTGGTTGGCTTTCTATATGGGGACATAGCCGCACCACTGGGTCCAGCTGGTTTCATGACACTGCAGCCCACTATGTGGATGTAGGCAGATGTTGCCAGGCCCCCAGGGATGAGGAGATAACATGGGCTGTTTGGCTCCAGGGCATCATATATTCTTAAGGTGGCTTCCCCCTCAAAATGGTTTCCAACTGTAGGAGCTTGGGTCTCAGGGAATGGGTGGGACCCAGCGTTAATTCTCTCTCTAAGTATGTGGATGTATAGACTTCCAGGCAGCACCACATACTAAGCTCAGGGCCTGTGAGGGCCAAGGGGCTCTTGTTATGGGAATGTGGACTGCTGGAGATGTTTCACTTACCTTTTCCTCCCAGTAGTAGTTTCTGTTGGATTTGAGACAATATTGATTGGTTGTTTCACTTTCCTTTCTGCTACCATTTTCAGTTTCTATGCCTTCCAGGGTCCCTGTCACCTCCCTGCTCAATTTCAGCATTCTCCCTTAGATACTGTATTCATTGTGTGTTTATCCACTTGCTGTTTGGGTCCATTTTGGTGGATGAGTGCTAAATATCTCTAATCAGCCACATTGAAGATGTCTTTATGTCTCTTTCTCTTTTAAAGGATAATTTTCTACAGTAAAGGATTCTAAGTAGTCCTTATTGTTTTTTTGTTTTTTCCCCTCAACACTAAATATTTCACACCATTTTCCATACTCTCACAATTTTGGAGAAGAAGTTGGATGTAATTCTTAATTATTTTTTCTGTAGGTAAGTTGACTTTTTCCATATTTACAATACAACTATTTCTTCATTTGTGTAGTTTATTTACAACTATTTCTTCATTTGTGTAGTTTATCAATAAACTCATCAATGACATTCTTAATTCCTGTTACAAATTTTTTATCTCTACTTTTTTTTTTTGTTCTTTTTAAAGATTTCTATCCGTCTGCATTATCCCACCATATCCATTGTTATCCTTAGCATATTAATTATATAATATAGTAGTTGTTGTGAATTACTGGTCTGATAATTCCATTATCCCTTTCATTTGTGGTTCTGATGCTTGGTCTATATTTTTTTTTCAGTGAATTTTTTGCCTTTTAGTGTGCCTTGTAATTTTTTGATAGTGAAATATGACATATTTGGTAAAAAGATACTGCTGTAATGGGTTTTTAATAATGTAGTAAGTTATGGAGGTAGGGGAAGTATGATTCTATGCTTCTGGACTTTGAAATTCACAAGTGTTTTTTAGCTTTTCACTCCTTAGTTACAGCAGTACAGCTAAAGCTGCCTGGAGTAGCTTTATATTTCCTTTGCTCCGGGTCACATTTAAATTATTTCTGTAAATTATTTCTTCTGAAAGCAGACCTCATTAAGAAGAACAAAGTACTCTGACATACATATATTTCAAAATGGTGTCCTTTTCACCCCTGTTTGCTGGAAATATGAAGGAATTTTTGAACTCCAGGAAGTAAAAGTCACCAGAAATCAGATTTTAATTAAGCTACCAGATATATTTTCAGAATGAAAGATAACAAATGTAGGGCTGAAGTTTTTTGGCATAATTTTAAAATTATAGCATATCATTATTTTTCACTAAAAATTTGACTTTTACACTGTGATCATAAAGAGGACCTTTTTGGAAAACTATTCATTGTTCCCAAGAACTGGCTCTTAACTTTTTGATATTCAAATATTTGTCTTTTGAAACACTGATCACTTTAACGTTTTTATTCGTTTCTGTGACTATAAATTATTTTCTCATCTATTCAGTTTAATGTTGAATCAATCGATTGGAATCTCTTTGTAGTACAAACTTACTGTTTTGAAAAGTTATTAATTGCTTTTCTAGGGCCATTCCTGAAATTTTATTTCATTGGATATTTAGAAACTACAGAATGAACGAATCTGGACAAAACCATGCCCTGTAACTTTTAACCAGAATAGAATGTGTTGTTACTGTGTCTTTAGCAATTTTCAAATAATTTAAGTGCTTTGCTGTCATGCTCATATCCATGGTATAGTATATTCAGAATTACTAATACTGAATTCCTTCCATGTATTTTAAACATTAATTTTAAAGATCATAATTCTCTTAGTTCAGAAAAATTCTAACTAGAGAAGGAAATTACACTAATGTCTTTCTGGAATTAAGAAATAGGTCTTTCATACATAGTTTCTAATGAACTTATGGAATGATTCATAACAATAGAACTTATATTTTATCAAAAATCATACTGATTATACCTACTGCTACATGATAAGTAAGTTAGAAAATGAGTGTGAAGTGCTTAGCATATAACGAATGTCAAACATTACCGTATCTTGATTCTAGACCAGAAAGATGAATATGAACATATAAAAAAGGAAATGCTTAATTGTTAGTTAAGAACCTTGTTAAAAATCTATTTTACAAATATTTCTTAGTGTACTGAATTTGGATGCTGATATTTGCTGAACATAGACAAACTGTGATTCTCATATGTAAAATAATGTAAAGGTAGAACTAATTATGTAGTTTTGAAGTGTATTTGTGTGTGTGGGGGGGGTGAGTGTTTTAGCTTGTACTAAATTTCTTTAGTAAAATTTCTACAGGTAAAAATCTTTGAGGTCAATCTAATATACAAAACAAATAAAAACAGAGCTCTTCATTTGTAAGAGAGAAAAGGATGTTTATCCTCTATAGAATCCATAAGATACCATGAAAAGCAATTTTCTAACCACTTGACTCTAGAAGATCCAACATGCTTTTTTCAAGTTAAAAAAAATTATATTTCCTTTGTAATGTTTTGAAATGGCATTTATTATCACATAATATAGTTTCATTTTATAACTTTTATTTGTATTATACAAATCCATATGAAGAGAAATATGTAAGAACCGTGGTCATTATGGGATCGTGGCAAAAGTTATTGGGTATGGTTTTGTCTAATACAGCTATGTATTAGCTATAAACTTTCAAGCAGGATGCTTATCTCCTCCGTCCTCAGTGTGTTCTTTGGTAAAATAGGAATATACACACTAGGTCTATTACTGAATGATTATGTAAAGATTAAGTGAGGCAGGGAATATGAAATGTGTAGTGCATGATGAATGTCAACTTTCATCTTGATTATACTTCAAAAAAATAAACATTTATAGAAAATGCAAATAAAGAGCTAGGACTTCAACTAAAGAATCTGGGACACAATATTTCTAAGATATTTTCCTTTCCCCCCCCTCCCTGTTAATTATTATATCAACATAAGTCAGATGGAGATCCTCGTTTATAATTTTCACATTAAGCAGGTAGTTTGTGTGTTTCTTTTGTAATTTCTCCTGTTTTATCTAACTTTTATGATGACACCCTGAGGAATTTTTATTAATTAGTGGAACAAAGACCCTAGTAATTCTTCCTGATGTCATATACTAGAAGGAAAAAAACAGAAAAATTTGATGACCCCAAAATGATTCATTTTGGTGTGATTTACACATGAACAGATATTCACTAGCATCTTAAAATGTAGCCATCTTCTTATTTATGATTCAAAAACAAAATTTGTTGCATTGATATAAAAAGAAACTGACCTAAAAAGAGCACGCATAGGGTGGCACCTGTGGCTCAAGGAGTAGGGCACCGGCCCAATATACTGGGGGTGGCAGGGTTCAGGCCCAGCTCCGGCCAAAATTGCAAAAAAAAAAAAAAAAAAAAAAAAAAGAACAAATATACAAACATTTTTTAGGCAGCCGAAGTTTCAGACTTTTTGTTAAGAGCATTCTTGCTTGGTTTTTAGCTTCAAATTTAGGCAGTAGAGGCATTTTTAGAAAACTGTCGTCTTAGCAAAAGTTATTGCACAGATAGCTGACTAGCAATGCTTTAAAAGAGCAAAGGTTTATTTCATTTTAATTAAGCCTCTAAAACGTACAGGCTTTTGAAGTTTGTAAATAATCTCTCATATTTGCCAAAATGGGAAAGACATATTATTATAACAAATTTTATGGTATAATATACCTTCAGTTTTAGTCCAGCTCAGCTGGAAACCAACTTTTTTACAGTGTGCCAACATTTTATTTTCTTTGCCCTTATTCAGGAAATGATATAATAAGAGCATTTGGTTTTAAATTATGGAAAGCAGAGAATTTGTCACAGTTCAACATATTGGAATATGTCTATTAAATATGGGTTGAAAATTATATATTGCTTAAATTCTGAAGATTACAAAATCACCTTTTTGGAGTTAAAAAAAGATCTAAACTTTTCAACCTTAAATGTTTTTAGTGCATTGTTGTTTCTATATACTGAATCATTTCTTTTACAGGTAGAGCTATATTTAGAGGAATTAAAGTTTATCATTTCAAGGGACTCTACTAAAGGGGAATGTAAAATACTAAATAATACTAGGTAGTGGATCTTTGAAAAGAAAAGGCAAATTTTTTTTTGTTTGTGTTGATTAGAAGGGTCTCTCTAAAATGATTAAACTGAAATAGATGATAATCTATACTAATAAAGATTTAAAAATATTATGAGTAAATTAGTTTTATTTTATCTTTGTTTTGGTTCTTTTATCAAGTTATAGACTTTTAGATTTATAGTTTTTCTTCAGTGTTTTAAACATGCCATTTTATTATCTTCTGGATTCCATAGTTTTTGTTAAAAATTAAACTTTAAGTCTTGTTTTCCTTTAAAGGAAATGAATTCTTTTTCTCCCTGTCGCTATTGTTAAAATATTGTTTTCTTTGATTTTTAGCATTTTGACTGCTAGTTGTGGTTTTCTTTTGCTTTTTGCAGTTCTGTTCTCTATACTTCCTAATTCATTACATAAATTTATTAGGATGGTTTTGAGATAGTCTCAGCAATTTTTATCATTTTCTGGTAGTATTGTCTCACCCATTCTCTCCCTCTGCTTTATGACTGCAATTACATGGAAGTTAGCTGTTTTATTCCTGAATGTCTCTTATGTTCAGTTATTTTCTTTCTTTCTTTTTTTTTATCTGCTTTAGATAAAGTTTGGATGTTTTCTGCTGACCTACCTTCAAGTTCAGCAATCTTGTGTTTTGCTAGGGTTAGTCAGTTATAAAACTTACCCACCAACTTAAGTTCAGATACTATATTTTTCAGATCTAAAATTTCTGCCTAATTTTTTAATAGATTTTAATTCTTTGTTGAGATTTCCTTTTTTCTGTCTACTTTACGAAGATCTTTACAGATCTTTCTGTTTTAACTTAAACGGTTTTGGCAATTGCTGCGAAATTTACCAAGCCTAAAAAACAATCCATATGGATATTTGGAAAAGAATTAAAAGAATAATTTTCATTTTTAAAATTTCATTTGGTCATTAGTATTTTAAATGAAATGCAAACAAAAATTAATTTTCTTTTCTTTCCCCCTTTCCTCTTTAGTGAGTGATAGTTGCTTCAGGAATCTTGCAGAAGATCGCAGTGGGATAAATCTCAAAGATCTTGTACAAGATCCTTCTTTGTGAGTATTTGGTCTTCAATATTGAGTATTATTTAAAATTTTATTGTTATTACTCTTTTCAAAAGAGTTATACCTGAAAACTAATTTAACGTAAAGTAATATCTTCTTTTCTAATAATTTGTGTTACATATAATAAAGTATGATGGAACAATTTCTTTTTAGAAATAGAATAGATCATAGCAGAAGGATTGATGTCATTGTGAATGATTGACTTTCAATGAGCAGAGCTACTGGCTGGTATCTTGACAATGTGGCAGTAGATACTAGGCAGGGAGGATGATTAGTAGATAATTTGCTTGTGAAGGTGAGATTGAATTTATCCCATCAATTTTAAGCTTTTATAAATATATTGTTTGAAACAATTATTTATAATTAGAAATATAAAAGTTATTTGTAATATATTCAAATATATTAAATATACTTCCTAAGTGTTATGTTAGAAAACATAACATATGTTTTAGACATAGGAAATTTAGGAGACTTTTATAGATTTCAGTTTTTCCTTCTTTTTTGCTTTTGAGTTAGTCTCAGTGTTCATCGTCATATATGCTATTGTAATATCACTTTCTATTTCATGAATTTTTTTTGTAGTTTATTTATTGGCAAAGAATGCATACTGTCATCTATACAATCATACCCTTCTAATAAGATCACCCTATATTTAAAAAAAATAAAAATCAAGGCTTGTTAAGCGTAGGCAGCAG
>CAUYRH010074964.1:0-65776 GCA_963574655.1 Perodicticus potto
CCAGCTACTTGGGAGGCGGAGGCAGGAGACTCGCTTGAGCCCAGGAATTAGAGGTTGCTGTGAGCTGTGTATACCACGGCACTCTACCCAGGGTGATAGCTTGAGGCTCTGTCTCAAAAAAAAAAAAAAAAAAAAAAAAAAAAGAAAAGAAACTTACCAGGGACACCCAGAGAACTGGGAGAAACACAACTTACTAACTTAATAACCAACTAATATCACTGGGGAAAGTAAGGAAAAAATATTTCAGAATGGATGAATGGTAGATATCCTGTTAGTTTATCTCCCCCAGTCCATCTCTATTCTTGAGGTAGCTAGGTGTGAATTAAAGATCGGAGTCTGAGACTGCTGAAGCCACAGTAGAAAGTGCCCTCCTTAGTGATCCTGACCACACCAATAGCAGTGAAGGTGGATGGCATTCCTGCTTGGATACACCACTCTGTCTATGGAACCAGCTGGTGATGAGTGGATGGTTCAATGACACCCAGAGCATCCCCACCACCTTACCCTGAGAAAACAGACTACAGCCCTGCTCCAGTCACATACCAGGAGCTGACTGGTCAACGCACAGCAGAAGCTTGAGGATGAGTGGCTTGAGCAGTGGTGTGGCACTGATTCTTTGCTTTGGACTTTTTCACCTTTCTTCTTTAATCATAGGTGTAAGACATGGTGAAAGTTGTGAAAAACATCCAAGAGGTAACCCACACGAGACAAACTGTTAAAAAAACAAACAAACAAAAAAAAACCTTCTAATACTACACATTTTTCTCTGTGTTTAAATAAGCATAAAGAATGTTTACATTCTGTGTCATGTAAGCTTTTTTTTTTTTTTTTTTTTGAGACACAGTCTCACACTATTGCCCTAGGCTAGAGTGCTATAGAGTCATAGCTCACAGCAACTTCAAACTCCTGGATTTAGGCAATCTTCCTCACTCAGTCTCTCCTGTAGCTGGGACTACAGTTACCCACAATGCCCAGCTAGTTTTTCAATTTTTAGTACAAATGGGGTCTTGCTCTTGCTCAAGCTGATCTTGAACCCCTGACCTCAAGTGATCGTTTCACCTCGGCTACCCAGAGTGCTAGGATTACAGGACTGTGACAGTGCACTTGGCCTGTGCCATGTAATCTTCTTAGAAATGCATAAATGTTGTATAATGTAGTTTTGAGAAACTTTTAAAATCAGAGTTGAAAGTGTCTTGATAATTAAAGGGGTCATGTTCAATCATCCAGAAAATTTCCTTTTTTATAAGTTATATGTTCATCCCAGTTACATGCAAACTTGTAGCCTTTTAACTTATGTCAATATTCCTCATAACATATAGGAAAAGTTTTAAAATCTCTATATAAATATTGTGATCTATATTCCATTTATTGGTGCAAAGTAAGTTTGATATTGCATTTTTTCAATTTAAGACCTGCTCTTCACTCAGAAATTATATTTTAGTTGTTTTTTTTTTTTTTAAGAAATATCACATTTTCAACAGCTGACGTATTTTTCATAATACTCTTTATGTGTTTGGAAGATGTATAGTATTTTGCAAAAAAAGGATGTCTAAGATCTGTCATAAATGAAGAAAACAAACTCAAAAAATTAAAATTAAAATTAAAAAATAAAAGCCTCCAGCAGCCTAGAAGAATCATGTTTTGGAATTTCTTTCTTATGTTATCAATCTTTAAAAAACTTACAACTTAGAGCTGCCCCAAATCAACAATATGGATTAGGTCCCACTCCCATTTGATGTGTCATCCAACAGAACTGTGGATGTCAAAGGAGCAAAGAACATGATTGTCAAAACTAGTGGGCATGAGGAAACATATTTCACTGTTCTAGCCTGTTGTGCTGATGGGACAAAGATACCAGCTATGAACATCTTTAAAAAAGAAATTTCTGAATGGAAAGATTCCAAGTGGAATTATTGTCTGTTTGCATGAAAAAAAAGATGGTCGAATAAAAGAAGGCATGAAAATATGGTTTAACAAAGTCTGGTCACCAAGGCATGGAAGATTAGTTAAAAAAAATAGTTTTCTTGATTTTTGACCACATCAAAGCCCATGCTACACAAAGTGCAAAAGCAATTATATCAGACTTAAAAACCTGACTTGCTGTGATACTGGTAGCCTAACCAGCCAACAGCAACCTCTTAATATGCTAGCCCTTTAAAGCCTTAATCGAGAATGAGTAGACGTCCCAGATGCAGTGAGCTGGAAATGATTTAACATCTACAGGCAAAATCAAGAAAGCATCCATGGCCCATGTTTGTGATTGGATCCTAAGGTCATGGAACAGTGTCAAGAAGAAAACAGTTGTGAAATTGTTTAAATAATGTGGCATCAGCAATGCTATGGATGGAACTGAGGATGGTGAAATTTACTGGCATGAGGAAAGTGACTCATCAGAATACACTGGTAATATAGAAACTGGAGAAGATGGTATTTCTGATATTGACAGCAATGAAGAACTCTTGACCTTTTATAATGTGCAAATATTGTATATTACTGCTACATAAAATTTCTTATACCTTGTATCTGTGTGTTTTGTAATTATTTATTACATAAAATTTCTTATACCATTATATGTTGAAAAATAAATGCCAAATTTCCTTTATAATACAAAAAGAAGTACCTATATATAAACAAAAATTTGAGTTAAAAAACTAAAACAAAAAATTGTTTTTTCCTGAAAGTTTGGGTCAAAATTGTAGGTATGCATTAGATATGGGAGTGCATTATACATGGCAAAATATGGTAACTCTATGAGAAAAAACTTACCAGTAGTAAGTAACTCATAAAAGTGGGGGAAATTGTGATACTGGATGGTTGAAAGAGGAAGTGACCTAACTGAACTGGTCATGAGACATCTATAATTGCTGTCAGACCCTAAATATGAAAAATGCTATAGGAAAAATGGAGGGTAGATCCTCCTTGTACATGAGACAGCATTTGCTGGACTTCTGAGGGAAGTATAGGACCTTCAAGGAGGACAAAGCAAGCACACATAGCTGAAGCTTAGAGAGTAAGCAGGAGGAAAGCACAGGAGGACAGAGGGGTCATAAGGCCCAGGCCCCATGGGACCTGGTAGACACCATAATCAATGGCATTCTTTACCCCAGGTGAAAGCAAAGTAAATAACCCGTCTGAACAGAGTATCCTTCTTTATTGATTAATGTTATTGGAACTTCTGAAACTGCCACTAGCCTATCTTTATCTTGTAAACCAAACATTACCAGTGAGACACCTTCTTAAGTTTCTAGAACATTCTCAATTTTCAATCTTCATCCTGAGCCTCTGGAAAGATGTGCAACAAATTAGATGATAGAGACACTACCTTCCAACCCAATTCCAAGAGATTCTGATTCTATAGATCTAGGGTGAGCCATTTCATCTTTATCTTTTAAACATTTATTAGTGATTCTGATAGACAATAAAATCTGGGAACTCCTGCATTACAAATTCATTTTTGCGTATTCCCTTGTATTTATAAATATTACCAACCTCACTGAAGGAGATAATCTTACCAGTCACTTTTGGAAATTAATTATTAAAGAGAAATGTGTACAGCAAGATCTTCCTCTTCTGATGTGAATGGGATTTCTGATACTCTGTTTTTTGAAGTACTGAGGTCTTCTGTTATGAAGAATATTTCTATACATTCATGTCTCTTCTTTTGCTTTCATCCTTGTGAAATTTTAATTCTTTATAAGTTAGTTTTTCTATTTATTCTGAAACATCAGATCAATTATTACAACAAGTTCATCAGGGCTAACATTTTCAAACAGCACTGTTTTTATATTGTTTTTCTTTCAAGAATAACTTGCAATTCTAACACTTTCTTGCAATCAATATAATTAATACTTTCTGAAAACTTCAGAAGTAAGATACAAATGTTTCCCTCTCAGGCTAAATTAGTTCACTGGACTTGGAGATCGTCTCCTATTCTGTTAGTCCTTTTCTTTCTGTTAGGCAGACACTAGAGGTGTTTCCTGTTCCTCTAACTTTCCCTAGAGAGCCTGTACCCTCTGTCTGTGACAAACACAGGATAAGCCAATGATACTCTCATTGGGCCAACAGTCAGAGGAGAGCACCTCTTCTAGTGGAGACTCTTAGCTATTTCTTGCAGCCCTTTGAACTAGGGACCCAGCATATCTGATTAATTGATTCAGACTACAGGAAGGGGAAGGCCATGTAGAGGCTGGAGAGGCTATCAATCAATAATCGTGAATGAGAAGATGTATGTGTATGTGCTGAGAAGCTGTTGGGGAAGTCAATGGGGATGGAACGAAATGGAAAGGTCAGAGAAAGGAGGACTTGAAGGGGCTTGAGCAATGATAGAAAACTTGTGTAGCTGAAAGGATAGAAAAATTGAAAGCAGGAAAAAACAAAACAAAAAAAAGAAAGAGAAGGAAACTAAGAGAAAAGGGAGAAGGAAAAACAAAAGGAGACAAAGAGAAAGAGAAAATGGGGGAGAGAGTCACAGGGAGAGAGAAACAATGATATAAAGAGAGGAAAATGAAAAGGATAGGGAAAGGTGTGGTCTAAAGAAGGGGTGAGAGAGAGCAAGCAGATTTTTTTCCTTGAAGAGTTTTAATCCACTGTGAAGCCCATCTAGCTTTCTTTCCTGCCCCTGAATTATCTATTAGACTGATAGATTCCCGTTACTTCTAAATATTACTTTTTATCATTTTCCCTTAGTTTCAGTAAAAGTTGTTTATTTCACTTTTCAATTATGCTAATTTATGCAAATTACAAGCTACATCTGTAACATCTTTTTTTTAACTTTTTATTTTAAAATAATTTTATACTCACTCAGAAATTATCAGAATAATACACAGAGGTCTCATTCATTCATCCTTCATCCCCTTAGCTCAGTAATAATATCTTACAGAACCATAGTGCAATTCTCAAAACCAGGAAATTGACATTGGTATGATACTAACAACTAAACTATAGACCTTATTCAAATTTCCTAGTTTTTTGTTGGTTGGTTTTAGTGTCTACTTCTGTGGAACTGTATCACATGTATAGAATCATGTAACCACTATCAAAATTTATGGCATCCCTCCTAAAGGTAATACATTTACATAGTTTAAAAAACCAAAAGAATAAGAAAAAATATTCAATGAAACATTTCAATCGTAACACTATTCTCGTTAATCCTACTCACTGTACCATAGTCACTTTTACTGGTTTCTTGTATTTTTCTTCCATTAATTCTTAAAAATAAAAATACAAGCAAAATTAAGATGTATCTTTGTATCCATCCTCCTTATGTGGAAGTTTTCTAGTTATGTTATTATTATTATTATTATTATTATTATTTGCACCTTGCTATCTTTACTTACCTTGTTGGAGATCATTTCATATCCTTACATAAGAGCCTCTTCATTCTTTTCATAGATATATAGTATACTGTTCTATAAACCCTGCATCTTCAATTTACTAGAACAATCTTTACGTGGTTTTCTATGTCACAAAACCAAGATACAGCATAGCTTACAAGAGTCTTCGTATAGTTCAAGAGGTGTCCAATGTAAACAGTCACCTCAGCCTGGTCTATGGATACTGAGGGACAAATGTAGCCTCCTGACCAGAACTTGGAAAAGGAAAACAGAATGAAAATCAAGAAGTACATATGTACACTGAAGAGATATTTAGATTTAGAATTTTAAATCAAAGAGAACACGATCTGAACTATTTAAGATAATTAGGTCATAACTGAGCTAAAAACTAGTATTGGAGATTCAACCAACACTCAGAAATCTGTCACAAGTCTGTCAGATGAATGACAATTGGTGTTCAAGTGACAAAGCAAGAAAGAATATCACCTAACTATCTAGAACAAATTGAAAGATTATGTTTCAGAATGATGGAACTGATTAAATGTGCATATATTAGATGCACTTTTTTTAGTAAGTATATACAGTTTTATATTCTTAGCTTATTTACATTTGTATTCTCAGTTGTTTGGCAGGCTTATTCATCTTTACAGATTTTATTCATTTTATCTTAATTTTTGGTTGATTACTTATTTTTATTTTGTGTTATTTTATCTTTCATAATGAACAAGATGTATCCAGAATTTATTTCATAGTTTCTCTTCAACTTACATGTATAACACAAACTTAAACCTATTTAAGTCATATGTAATGATCACTACCAAAATCATGTTTTCTTTTACCCTAATTTAAAGGAAGAGAGAAATATTTATACTTAGAATTTGAAAGACTAAAGTAATAATTACATTAAATTTCAACTCATTAATCAAAGTACTAGAGATAGAGAAATGTTTATTTTCAGGTCAGTTTGGTGATCTCTGTTTTAGATTCTAAGAGTTCCCTAGAAAGGTAGTTAAATTCAGTGACTATTTACTGAGCATCTCTTATAAATCAAACACTACACACACGTCCATGATTGCATTTCCCCCTCAGAGAATCCCCTAATCTCTCCAATCAAAATTTACTATGACCTCTTTGGACAAAGCATTTCCAGATGACAATTAACTGCTCTGATAAATGGACCAAGTTCATGGGCTAATGGCTGATGATGCCAGTGAGCTCTCTCATCTACTTATGCAACAATCTTTTAAATTTTCTACTTAGCCTTTCTATTCTTTCTTGTAAATCTTTGTTATATTATTCATTTGTTTACTTATGATTACCCTCATATGTGACAATGAAAGGTCTAGGGGAACAGTATCCTTGTCTGTCTCTTTCATTGTTGCTTCCTCAGCATCTAAGACAACGTCTAGTGTAGAAGAGGCACACAATCAACACTTTTGAATGTCTGGAACAGAGGAATAGGTCACATGACCAGAAGTCTGGGAGACCAGAATTCTCCTCTCCACTGAGACATTTGCTCACTATATAAAGCAGCAAGCAAAACAATCTTCTCTAAGCCTCCATTTCTGTATATCTAAAATGAGACTGATGACACTTGCTCAGATAAGAGGTCTGGAGTCAGAACACCGAAGTTCTACCCCAGCACTACTCCTTACTGGCATGTGTGGGATCTTGGCCAAGCAACTTAAACCATTGTACATCAGTTTTCTCATTTTTTAAAAGGGGAGAATATTAGCAATCTACTTCATAGGATTGTTGTGGTGACTACATATTCCCTTCAGAGTAGTATATGGCTAGGTACCATGTATATAGTAAATGCTCAATAAATAGTAGCCATTTTTATCACCAGCATTATTGTGAGAAAACCCAATGAGATATAGCAAATGAAAGTACTTTTACTATAGCTGCACAGATAAAACAGTTCCAGATTACCATGTTACCCTGTTAGAAAAACAAAACAAAATACAATTGTCCTCTAGTAGGAGACTTCTGTAACTAGATTGCTTTTTTTTTTTGAGACAGACTCACACTTTGTGACCCTCAGTGGAGTGCTGTGGCATCATAGCTCATAGCAACCTCAAACTCTTGGGCTCAAGCGATTCTCTTGCCACCGCCTCCTGAGTAGCTGGGACTAAGGCACCTACCACAATGCCCGGCTATTTTTAGAGACGGAGGTCTCACTCTTGCTCAAGCTGGTCTCGAACCTGTGAGCTCAGGCAATCCCACCCACCCTGGCCTCCCAGAGTGGTAGGATCACAGGCATGAGCTACCACACCCAGCAACCATATTGGTTTTAACCAAATTCATAGATAATAATACCCTTCCAAATACTGATAAAGAGAGATTTTGAAAAGGAAAGCTTTTGATTGGCCCTAATGTGACATTTCAAAATTAGCCATTTACTCTGTCTAAAGAGAGGACAAAGAAAATACCTTTTGGTCCAATTCTCCTTGTAACATATTTAGAATTTTTAAGAATTTTCATAAGGAACCAACGTTTTCATTGGAAGCCACTGGTTTTCTGACATATATTTAAGGAGGAGTTAGAAAATCACAGCCCTTCTCTTTTTCAAAAAAAATTTTCAATGGAAAAATAAAAGGACTCTATTTTCTTGTATTATGGAAAATATACTCACAAGGATTTCAAATATTAAGGACTGTACCCACAACGTGATGCTTGCTTAGCAAAGGTAGACATTACGTTAGTGGAAAATGAAAGTACAAGGTAGTAATTTCACCCACAAAGAGTAAGGCAGAGCTATTTCAAAAGGATAAAAATTTGAAATTGGATATTTAAACATGCCAAAATGAAGTGTCTAAAAGCATGTAGAAGTATTCTAACTATATTTTCATCCTATCGCATATTAAAAGTAGAAAATATTTAATAAGTGTGAATTTAAATGAAATATGCCTGATGTGAGCACATGTAAAGAAGAAGGTTGCACAATCAGAAACCACATAAAATTCAAATGCTGTGGGGTTTTATTTGTTAAAGTCTAAGTCAATACAAGCAAATTTCTAACCATAGTGAGAAACCTTCCTCTAGAGCAGTGGGTCTCAACCTGTGGGTCGCGACCCATAGGAACTGTACTAAAGGCTCGCGGCATTTGGAAGGTTGAGAACTACTGTTCTAGAAGTTTTCTTCATTTTGGAAGTGAGGCAAAGGTCTTTCTGGCTATCATTTTATCTTTATACTATGGGTAATTTTTTCAGTACATAAGGGTTTTTCCTAAAATAGTCCGTTGAGGGGTATGATTTGGATCTATACGTGTCCTTTGTTCCCTTTGGGGTATTGAGATGTCTGTCAAGTTTTCAGACATCTTATTCCCAGGATTTGTACTAATAATGGAGTGATACCCATACCTGTGCTACCCAAGAAGTGAGAACAATTCTTTTTTTTTTTTTAACTTGTGTTTAATGGTAAAGCTTAGCATACCCCAGCACGAGGAATGGCATGGATTCCCAGCAGCAGGGACAGATAGGTGACCCTCATGGAACCTCACATGGCGAATAGGATGAGGAAGGCGACCATTAAATAGAAGAGCCCCATAGCCTCAGACAGGGCAAAGCCCAGAATGGCATAGAAGAGCTGCTGCTTGAGAGATGAGTTCCTGGCATAGCCAATGATCAAGCTGCGAAACACCGTTCTAATGCCAGCCCCTGAACCAGCCACACCAACTGTGGCTGCCCCAGCACCAATAAACTTGGCTGCTGTGTCAATGTCCCGGGAGACAACACTGGGCTGGAACTCCCTTCGGGCCACCTGGAGTGGGGAGCTGTTGTAGGAAGGCTGATGAGATGAATTCTCTGACCTATTCAGGAAGGAGGCAGACATAGTCTGATTGGACCCCTCGGACAGCAGCGGATCAGAGTCTGCGAAATGAGCAGTGCCTCGGTGGTCTGCATTTTTTCAGCCTCTCCGCTTTAGCCCTTGCTCTCAGCGTTCCGCTCCCACCCACATGTCCTCGAAAGCAATTCTTTATAACATTGTTTCAAATTATTATTTAAAACTCCACTGAAATATAATTTTAAAAGTACTTAATTATGAAGTTGGGCAATTAAATTCACAAACTCATCCTAGAAAAAGTGCCACATACCTCATTGCTGAATATCACTATGGTCACCTTCAAAGTACTGGCCTTGGGAAGCTGTGCACTGACACCAGTACCTAGTCTGCCCTTCAAAGCAATTTTGGAACTCTTTTTCTGAAATGGCCATCAAAGCTATCATTATACATATTACACTTGATGTACTGTATATCATTAAAATATCTTCCCTTCAATATTTTCTTTACCTTTAGGTAAAGAATAAAAAGACATTGAAAGCCAGATCAGTTGAGTAGGGAGGGTGTTATAATACAGTTATTTGTTTACTGGCTAAAAAAATATCTCTGAAGCATACTTGTGTGAACTGGTGCATTGTCATTATACACGAGCTCTGATTTGTTGGCCAAAAATTTTCAGATAGAAACTGTTGCTCTATCAATGTTTACTTGATCTGTTTTCTTCTCACAGTCCACTGACACCTTTGAAGCACAATTCAACCCATTTTTTGGAATGTTTTCATCAGCTCTGCTTGTTACTGACCACCCTGACCTCTCTTAAGCATTGACAGTCTTTCTTTCCTCAGAAAATCATTTAATTGGATGGTGAATGTCATTTCTTCGTGGCATTATCCCCATAAACTTGGACTAACATGTCCCCAGTTTCACTTCAACTCTTGCCAAGTTTAACAAGAAATTTACAAATGTTTGTTCGCAGCTCTAATCTAAGTTATAACATTCTTGCAGCAGCACACAAAAAACATGCAATAACAATAATGAATGCCACTCAGCAAGAGACTGCCATGTGCCAACAGGAACAAAGCAGTGAGACATTGACATACCAAGATGATGAACACTTACCAAGTTGTTTGTACAGTGTTGCCAATATAAGTTAACGGTGGCAAGTTTGTGAACTTCATTGTCAGAATGCATACTTGGCAAGGTCAGGGTTGTAAAATGGGAAAACAAGTAAATAAATTATTTTTGTTGCTTGTGAATCATTTGGTTGGTTGGTAAGAGAAAGTAAAAGTGAAGTTACCCAGTAAAATGTTAGCTAAGGGAGGTTTATTGGGTTGTCTAGTTGAGTGTTTTCATTTGTTTTGGGTGGTTTGGTTGCAAGAAAAAGTCACTTGCGGAGACACACAGCAGATATTCCTCTTTATTCCTCCAGTTTGCCTCTTCCAATGCAAGCTGAAGTAAAAATAGAATATGAAAAACTATATTAGTTCCTAAGATGGCAAAAAAGTACCACAAATTGGGTGGCTTAACCCAACTTAATCTCAAGGGTGGACGTCTGGAATGTGTGTGCTGGCAGTGTCCAGGTTCCCTCTGAGACCCTGAGTGTGGTGGTGGCCATCTGTCCTCACTGTTCATCGGTGTTATTGACTGGCTTAACTTCAGTCTCTGACTCTGTGTCTCATCACAGAGTGTGTCTGTTTTTTGTGTGTCTATTTTTCCTCGTGTTTTCTTCTTATAAGGATACCAGATATATTGGATTAGAGCCCACCATAATGACCTTATCTTAACTTGATTACAATTTCAAAGACCTAATTTCCAAGGAAAGTCATATTTGCAGGCACCAGGAGTTATGACTTCAACTTATCTTTTGGGAGAACACAATTCAACCTATAACAAAGACTTAGAGAAAGGGGAAATTCCTTGAAAAAAGAAATTATTCTCTAGAAGTAAACAGTAGGTGCTTTAGATCCCTGGGAACCATAGGAATACGCTAAGTTTTTTTCAATGGAGTATATAATTACAGTGATTCTCAGGTGGGGTTCAGGGGATAGAAAGAAGGTGTCTTATACTGCTAATGATTTTATAAATACCAGCCAGAGAAAAGCATGTGTAATATGAATACTGAGAGGCAACATTGAAATACTTAAGGATACAAACTCAAAAACTAAAAGGCTGTTTCACACCTGCTGCACCAAGTACAGCTAAAAGAACTGGAGCACCCCATGTGGTGGCTCCATATCTCAGTTTCCTCATGTAAAATGGGGATGAAGATAGCACGAGGCAGTTGTAAGTATCAGGCAAGTAAATACCACACCTCAAATATTTTGTGCAGTGAGGCACAGTGTGAAATGTTTGAAAATAGTGAATTGGGGTAACTTACTAATTAAAGCCCTTTGATGATTGAAAAGGAGAAAAGAAAAATTGTGTAATTTCATATAAGGGCTAGATGTTTTGAAATTGTTCTTATAGAGAAAATACAAACTAGGGAACTTCATATTCCAGAAGGAGATTCAGCTGTCAGGACAACACTGCGGTAAATGCTACCTAGTGAGAGGTAATGGTCTAGTGAGAGACCGTCACAGTCTTTACCTAAGTAGTTGTATTTCTCTTAAGTTTTATTACATTATACCTTTGTACCACCTCCTTAGTGGGTGGGTTTTTTGTTTTTGTTTTTGTTTTCTAGTGGGCTCAGTGTCTACGGGGAAATAAGAAGTCTCTCTTTGGGTTTGACATTGCAAAAATTTAATTAAATGACAGTAATTAGCAGGCTGCTATTAACTTTGAAATAGCGAAGGCTTATATGCCACCCCAGAGAGTTTGCCTGAGTTTAGTTTTCACACATACAGTGACACTTTTTTTTAAACTCAAACATCAAGTTGTGTTTGTGTGTGTATATATGTGTTTAAATTTATACTGTCAAAAGTATGTTTTGACTGAATCATTTGAATTTGGACTTACACAAATTCATTGAGTCCCCCTACTGAATGGAACCAGATATCGGAGGATTTAAAGCTGGTTTCTGGAACTATGTTCTGTGTCGATCTATCCTAACTACAGGCATTCCTTTCTGGGCCTTTGGACTGTGTTGCGGTCTCCTGTGGAGCAGGCTGGTCACCTAGGTCACTATCCTTGGTGCTGAATCTTCACTACGCAAGGGTAGGGAGCAGAGAAAGATGATCTGTCTGTAGGGTGTCCACATGCCTGTCTCAAATCCATACTTCCCCTGACTCAAATTATGGCTTAATTTTCATATTTTTAAGTACTTTCCTGCCAAATATTCACATTTATTTTGCTTTAAACTTTTCTTAGTTTTTCAAGATACAACATCTTTGGTTTCAACAAGGACTGGTCAAATGCTAGCTCTACCATATGACTTTGGAAAGCCATTTATCTTCTATGAGAATCTGTTTCTTCATTTATAAAATGCAAATAATAATAGTATAATTTTGATAATGTGCGCCAGTTCAGAGTTTAATACATTCCCAGCACACAGCAATGTGCCTAATCAACATAACGTTGTTCTTTCTCATTCCACATTTGCAAAGGCCAAAGTCAATTCTATAACACAATAGTAAAAAAGACACTTAGTGTATTTATTTGTACCTCATTATTTGAACATTAGGAATTATTTTGGTTAGCTTAAATGAGAAATGTTTTCCCAACCTTGGAATTCCAAATGAGAAAGAAGGTAGACAGTTTGAATATTTTTTTTCCTGGCATCTTATTGCCAGTCTAGAGTGGTCTTATAGGTATGGTGATCTCCAAGCACATAGATACAGATTAGCTACAAATTCTACAGTTCCAGAAATAGGATATTTGGATCAGTGACATCTATATTCAGCAGTAACATTCTACTACACATATGAATTATATGATGTGCTAGTTGTCTTAAAATTATTGGATTTGTGGCTTTGGCCAGTTCTCATGTGTGGTTGTTATTGGAAATTTTCCTCCACATACAAACAATATTTGTATTTTATCTGCATTGTGTGTTTTGTTTAACTGCACAGAATAAAGCACTTGAAAGAGATTTGAAGTACCCCAGACTCCTTTGTTGATTTAGCATATTAGTTTCATCTGGAGAGTTTACACATTCATGAGAGGATGGCTTCAAAGAACTAAAGCGATATAATGAGGGGGGAACTCCATGTGAGAAGGTGAGCCTGAGGTCAGGGTGGATAATATGTAAAAAGCATAAGAAATGGCTCATCAGTGCACCAGAGGCTCATAATTGCCCTGTCACTTCATTGGTTTCTAATATGACTATCTTGGCCTTCTTAAGTGATCCAAAATAATTACATATTTCAAAGAAAAATGCACTACGTTTCATGATCGCCAAGTATTGAATCAATTTGTATAATCATTCCCAAAATACCAATCAGAATATTAAGTCAGGTATTATCAATGGAAATTTTACTGCCTAACTTAAAAATGAGTCTCAAAATGATAAAAACATCCATATACTGAAACCCTATGATTTGTAAAACAGCTAATTCTTCAATTCTTTCTTATCAGTTATATCCAAGTGCAAAAGCCTTCCCAATTTAAGGTTCCCCTTCCCCGGGCATTCTGAATCTCACAACCTTGTTTTATTGTCTTCACAGTGTTTATCAATATTTGAAGGTTTATTGTTCGTTTGTTTTCTTATTCCGTTTTACACATGCTAAGATAATCTCTGTGAAAGTAAAGAACTTGTCTATCCTGTTCACCCCTGGACCCCCAGTCCAGAACATACAAAGAATACAGTTTGTATTCAAAGAATATTAGTTGAACATAATAATTAATGTAAAATTCAAAAGTGACATAGGTAATCAATCATAGTAGTCCCAAAGAAAGATAGTACCTTGAAGGGGAAAGAAAGAAATATGTTATAATAAACACTGTTATTTACTGGATATCTACTAAAACCAAGGCAAGATACTTAAATTATTTAATTCTCACATGAACTCTATATGACAGCACTCATCAAGGGGAAATTGAGCCCATATCCATCCGATAACAAAACCCCACATCAGCATTAATATACACAGCTATAATTTAATTTTTAAAAAAAAGAAAAGAAAAGAAAGAAAACCCTACATCATTAACCATTACACACAAATGTGGAAAGAATTCCAGAATATTTACAATGGGAGACAAGGTTGGAAAGCATCGGTTGTGTTAGACTAATGTACAAAGACCAATGTACCTACCTGGTACTTTTCCCTCTGGACAATGGAAATGGTTATTTGTAAGAGAATATTTTCCTTGGGATTTGTATCATTTAGGATTCTGTTGTTTGGAGTGGCAAAAATTGCCACCTAAATTTGTGTATGCAAAATTATAAAATAATTAAATATATTGGTCCACAAATTAAAAAGACCAGAGGGATGGCTTTAAAGGCAGCTCAGTCTAGTCCTCAAATCATGTCTCCAGGACCCACCTTTTCCTCTGGATTTTCACATTCCACTTCCTTGGTGCTAACATGGCAGGGTGGCCATTCTTGCAGCTCCATGCTTTATATATTCTCTTTTATGTCAGTGGGAAGGAGGAAATTTGCTTCCTTAGTAGTCAAGGCTTCTATCGGCCCTATATGGCACATTTGTGAAAATTAGAAAAAGGTACCTCTTTCTTAAGTATATCACCAAAGTATGATTAATTTATCAATTATGGAAACATACATAAGGCACTCTACAAAGTTACACAAATCATATTACTGAAAATAATATAGTAGAATATATAAAATTTTTGTGACAAAAATTAAAGATTCAAAGACATTGCCATAGATCAGTTGTTATAGAACAGTAATAAATCTTTTATTCAGAAAAACAAAAGAAAATGCTTTCGAAGTATCATAAATTATAACTTTACAAAGCTTACTTGTACCAACAGTCAAACCATAGACTTCACAACCTTCCTAATGAGAGTAGTAAACAACCTTAAGTAGTCTTAATTTTTGATTTTGAGAAGTCAAGGTCTTGACTAGTGATCAGTATCAACGAAGTTAAATATGATATTAATATATCTTAGTTTAAAATAAAAGTATTTGGAAGTTTTTTGTGGTGAATTATGACCATATTTCAGCAAGAGACATTCTAAGTATTAGAATACTGTGTATAAGTCTTAATTCCTCATGTACCAATGTCCTCTATATTTCACATTACTATGTTCCTTGGTAAATTTCAAGTTTAGTTTACACTGGCATCATCTAAACTGTTCATGTTCATTACAGTTTCTCAAATTACATTTCGTTTAAACAGTGTCATAAACTATCATAAACTTGCATTTTAAAAGCAGTATATGTTAATCTAAATATAGTGAAGGAAGAAATGTATTTTAAAATTTAATTCTGGATTATAGAGGCTATAACCATCATATTTATATTTCAAATGAGTTATATTTTCTATTCTGAAGAAGTCAGTATTAATGTTAGGAAATTTCAAAATTTATTTAGCTTCAACTATATATTTATTAAAACATCATTTTTCTTCAAAGACTTTCAGTGTTTTCAAATTCATAATGTATGCTGAATTTTGCTTGCTCACCATGTTGCTTATAACATTAATGTTGTTTAAAACATCATACCAATTAGTACTAAACAAGTACGTTTCAAAAAAATAGTTCAGCAAGTATAGTATTTTCTTGCATTCCAGTATCTATCTACTTATTAAACTCCTAAATTAGAATCACATATTATGTTTTATTATGCTATATAGGTGCAGTCTCTTGATTCTTAAACTTGTCTCTTTCGTAAATTCAAGCATAATAATCTATATCTACCTCCTAAAGCAACAGTGTTTACTTTCATCTGTTGGGAAATTGTCCTATTATGCTGATTTTCTTAGAATAAGACATTTTAGCACCATAGCACTATCCGCCCCTCAAAATGTTCAGATAAACATGTAAATCACCTATGCTGGTATTGATAAGGTTATGATAAAATAGGAAAATAATGTGAAAAATAATGAGGATGTATCAATGTGAATGGTGCACACTCAGCTGTAATGTCCTTCTGCAGTGCCCAACCTAGACAACTAAATGCAAGTCTCCTGAAAAGAATGTCCCCAAAAGCCCTAATTGTCACTCTATCGACACAAGTGCCCTAACTGGACGGGTCTTTCAGCTTCATCCCTGCGAGTGGGCATGAATTTTTCCAATAGGCCTTGCCTCTACTCTCAGGCCCTGAAGTCAAAGTCAGTTTCCGTAGAAACCCATGGGATAGAGGTAGGAGAATGGTTTCTCTTTAACAAGAAGGTATGAAGCCTGTAGGAATAACAAAGGCACTTTACATATTTGACTACAAAAATAAATAGAACAATAAAGAGGAATCTTTTATTTCCACATTAGGCCATACGACAATTTTCATTCCATTATTCTACCTGAAGGTAAATATGTGAGTAGCCCTGTCTTGGATTAAGGTGACTTCTGTCCTTCTTGTTTATTTGCCTGGGCTTTAGGATTATGTTCAGTCTGGTGTTTAATTTCTGTACCCCTATGAAAGCCTATGAGATATGAAGGCTAAAACCCAATTATAGCACAAGAATACAGGGAAAAAGGAAAGGGAGGGGAGGGGAGGGGGGGAGGATGGGTGGAGGGAGGGCAATTGGTGGGATCACACCTACGGTGCATCTTAGTCGGGTACTGGTGAAACTTATTAAATGTAGAGTATCAATGTCTTTATATAGTGATTAAGAAAATGCTATGAGGGCTATCTCTCACAGTACGATCAAAATGTTTCTGATTGTATATGAAGCAGATTCTGCCCTATGATTGCACCAATGTACACAATTATGATTTAATAAAATTATTTTAAAAAAAATTTATAATCTAGGTGGGTTTTTAAAATTTTTTTACTTTTTGGTAGAGACAGTGTCTCACTTTGTCATCCTCGGTAGAGTGCCATGGCGTCACATAGCTCACAGCAACCTCCAACTCCTGGGCTTAGGCTTTTCTCTTGCCTCAGCCTCCCAAGTAGCTAGGACCACAGACGCTGGCCACAACACCCGGCTATATTTTTTTTCGCCTGTGGCTCAGTTGGTAGGGCGCCAGCTCCATATCCCGAGGATGGCGGGTTCAAACCCAACCCTGGCCCCAGCCCCAGCCAAACTGCAACAACAACATCAACAACAACAACAGCAACAACAACAAATAGGTGTTTTTTTTGTTGTTTATTTATGGACAAAGTTTGTTGAAACTCTAGATCTAGAATTTCTATGTTACCACATAGAAACAGCTCTGCAAACTGTTTCCTAACCAGATACATACACGAATATTAGTGATAATTCAGAGTGCTATTAACCTAGAGAAAAAAACCAATAGCGTTTTTATTTAAAGAGATGGAGTCCCTGACTTCTAATATATATTTTCACTTATTGAGTCCATCACAAAATTTTTATCAGGATACTATCCTTAACATTTCCCTTTCTTTCATTCTCCATTTTAATTAACTACTGAATCTTGGCATTTCTACCTTATAAATATCTCTCCAAACCACTCACTATCACCAATTGACTGAAAGTTAGTTCTAACCTAAAGCTGAAATCTAACAGGTGTTCAGAGATTTATGTACGTACTATCTTTATTCAAATATGTTTACTATGAATTACATCTCAACTTTAATACTTTTAAGCAATTATCTTTACTGCTAGAAATAAAGACTGTTTCCTTTAACAAGACATTCAAAGCTTGATTATCAGACTATCTCCTCTATCTCTGGCTCTCTGTGGACCTATATCTTCTAATGACACTAAAGTTTCTGTTCTCTGACTACGCATGTCTACTTCTACTACATAACCCTTGCATACCCTACTTTCAAATTTACATATATTTATTTACAAATATTTTCAATCCTCTGACACTGATATCTCCATACATAAAACAGAAATTACAAAGGCTTTCCCTGGGTTTGCTTTCAAACCAAGCTCAAGCAAAAGATGAACATAGTTGTGTTCTTTGGTTACTGGAAAGTTAAACAACTATCTCTGGTAAGTAGTGAATCAATTTGTCAGAGGGAAGTAGATATTTTTAAGAAATTCTCCTGAAAGTATATATTTTTTAAGTTCTCTGCAGTAAATACAAGAGAAAAAGCATTCAGATTATTTTAACTTTCTACCAGGAATTAAAGACCAAAACTAATTACTGCTGTTGCAACTTGTGTGATTTCCTAGTAATTCCAAGTTACTAGGCCCCTATTTAAAATTTCTAGAATTGAGGTACTCTAATTAAGAAATATTATTCTTATTTTAGAAAAGCGATTTGGAATAGTTAATGCATGTTGTGATGTACAGGGCATAGAAATTGATAGAAGTGATTGTTAAAAAAATAAGAACAACATATTCTACATAATTTCAAATTGTTTTCTATGTATGTATGCTTTATTTTGAGGTTACATACAATGGCATATAAACTTCCTCTTTTTCTCTTTCTTTTCCTTTCTTCTTTTTCTCTTTCTCTGTATATATATGTACATTTATATTTTATATATACAGAGAAATATATGTGCTTATTTCATCAATTTTGGGATATAATCTTAAAATAGAATGGTCATCTGTTTAAACAAGATAATTTTTTTTATTCCTTCTCATGTGTACTTGTCCATAGCAAATACAGATAGGCAATGTTAGAATAGCACAAATGTAAATTCTGCAAACCACAGCTACTATTTTATGATTCTTTTATTGTTATAATTATTTTCGGACAATTTGAAATTCTCATGAATTTTTAGTCTCCAGGACAAGTATTATGCTGCCTATATGTTGGCAGTTATTAATACATATTAGAAAATCAAAAAGCATATATTTTACTTTGTTGCATTTTGGAATATAGAAAAAGTAAAAGCATTTTGACCTACTTGGTTTTTATTAGATGTGACAAAAGTGTGGTTTTAAAATGATAAAAGGAACATATTGTCTAAGTGAAATGATATACATTTGAAAGTTTAAAGACTGCTTACGAAACATACTTTTTAAAATATAGTCAAAATTACTTGTTTTTTTTATTTGTAGTATGTTATAAATTTAATCTTCATCTATATCTTAGTCCATTTCAAGTCACTGCAACAGAATATCAGAGATTGGGTAATTTCTAAAGAAAAGGAAGCTAAACTCGTGCTTTTTATCCAGACCTCACTCCCACAGTTACTAATTCTCTTCTTTGATAATGGCATTAATCCGTTGATGACAGCAAAGCCCTCATGATCTAATCACCTTTTAAAGTTCCACCTCTCAAAACTGTAACAATCGCAATTAAATGTCAACTGGGAATTTAACTATAGTATTTATTATTTCGAGTGGGAATAGGCAAGAAGGAAAGGCTAACTGGTCCCACATAATTCCAAAATCCAAGAAATAAACTGCATTAAATCTTAAAATGTCAGAACAATCTCATTTCACTCCATGGTTTACCTTCCAGACACAGTGGGGCAGGCGTTGGGACCACCAAGGCCTCAGGCGGCCCTGTCCTTAGGGCTTTTCTGGGCTTTCTCTACCCCACAGCCTTTATGACTTGGAGTCTAGAGCTTGCAGCTTTTCTATGCTGGAGTTGCATGCTAGTGATCCTACAATTCTAGGGTTTAGGGGAGCCCCACTCTCACAGCTCCACAAGGTGTTGCCCTAGAGCAGGCTTTTTTGTGATGACCTTGCTCCCACATCCCCACTGGGCATTACCTGAATGAGAAGTGTCTGTCCTGCCTCAGCTACTATGACGGTCACTACCTGGGCTCCCACGTTACCCAATGCAATCTTTGAAATCTAGTGGAGGCCTCCATGGCACCACAGCTCATACATTCTGTGCATCTGTAGAGAAAACATGATGTGGACAACACCAAGTTTTCCTCGTAGCCACAGCTGAAGATACTCTTGGGCCCACTTGATCACAACTGAGGAGCTCTGTGCTGAATTAGAGGAGACAGGGGCCTGAGGCAGCCCTGGGCAGGGAAACTGAAGTGTGCCATTGCCCTCAGGGTCCAAGCTTGCCTTGAAGGTCTCGAAAATGCCTTAGGGACCATTCTCCAGTTTTCTTGATGAATAGAATCTGGCTTCCTTCTACCTCTAATAATCTTTTTACCAAAGGATCCCTTTGCCACTCTCCTAAATGTGCTTTTTTAAAAATTTTAAGTGACCAGGCCAAGATTTTTCCAAATCTTTCGTTCTGCTTTCTTTTAAATTATAAATTTTGTTCTTAAATTACTTCTCTTTCCTCTCATTTCACTAGAAATGGCCAGAAAAAAATGCAGAATATTGAACACTTTCCTGTTTAGGTACTTTTTTCTGCCAGATATCTTATTTTCTTGCTCTTAAATTTCACCTTCCACAAACCCTCAGGCATGGACACAGTCAGAGGTTTTCATCACCACTCTGTAACAAGGATGGCCCTTACTCCAATTTCCAAGAAATTATTTCTCTTTTTCATCTGAGACATCTTCAGAATAGCCTTTACTATCCACATTTCTGCCAACATTCTGATCATCACCACTTAAGTAATCTCTGAAATGCTCTAGAATTTTCCTAAAACTGTTCTCTTCTTCTGAAACCTAAGCAGAATTGCCCTTAATGCTCCATTTATGGCAAATGAAGTGTTGTCTAGCCTGTTTCTTCAAGTTCTTACAGTGTTTACCCATTATCCAGTTCCAAAGTTTTTTCTGCATTTTCAGGCAATTGTTGTATCAACAGCCCCACTTCTTGGCACTGATTTTCTGTCGTAGTCTGTTTTCTGTTACTCTAACAGAATACCAGCCTGGGGAATTTATAGAGAAAACAAATTTGTTTATTATTGTTTGAGAAGCTGTGAAGTATAATATCAAAATGCCAATATCTAATGAGAGCCCTCTTGTCAAATCTTCCCATGGTGGAGAGTGGAAGGGCAGGACTGTGTGTGTTGAGGGGAGGAGGGTGAAGAAGAGAGAGAGAGGGTAAGTTACTGCCTGATGAGGTTACTTATCCACTTCTCAAGAGGCTAATACCACTGAGAAAGCAGGAGTTGCAGCGGAGAAACAGTTTTGTAATATCTCAAGGTGCTGAGTCAGGAGATGAGAGACATTTCCCAAATCCATCTCCCCAAGAATGTTGGGGATAATGTTTTTAAAGGAAACTTGGCAAACAAAGGAGTAAGATACGGGGTCTACAAGTTGTCTAGGAATTAACTCTTAAGGTTGAGAAGTAGAAATTGTCTTCTTGGTTGAGACAGCTCCTCAGTAGAGGGTCACGGGATCTGTTGGGTCAGTTCCCACACGTGGCCACTGGACTGGCTGTTAACAGTTGGCTTTCTGCTGAAAGTGTATTTTCAAAAATCTTAAAGACCAATGTTAGATTTTACAACAGCAACGTAATTTATACAAGTGATTGGGGAGTCACAAATCCTTCAGCTGTAAGCCATTATAAGGAAGCATGTTAGAAAACAGTGGCTGATTAACTTTTAGGTATGTCTATACTTCTGCAGAAATCAGACTTTTACTCTAGTTCTTGCGTGTGGCCATACACTACTTTAATAGAGGCAGTTAAAAGAATAAGGGAGGCTGAGCTAAATTTTGTTAAATGAAGAATCCGTTCCTGCAATAACTAACACAAACCGTCCACAAAGACCCTAATCCATTCCCGAGTGTAGAGCCCTCCTGACGTAATCATCTCTTTAAAGGCCCATGTCCCAACACTGTTACATTGGGGATTAAGTTCTAACACATGAACGTTTGGAAACAAAGTTATAGAAACCTTTGCTAGTGTTTCCCATTTTCTTTATTTTTAGTCTTCGAAAACATCATTTTACTTGAAAATTCATGTGAATACTTAAATCAATTACTCCCAAGTGAAATGGTTTCCTATTGCTGTTCTTTTCTACCTGCATCTTTTTTTTCGGTTGATTATCCTTCTAATCAACTGTTTCTTACCAATTATCCTTTCTTAACATTTGAGATAATTCCTCTTTCATCACCACTCTCATCTGGTTTCTACTACTTTGAAAAGAAACAAACAATTCAAAATTTGTCCACATTTTTATCTCATTACATTTACAATTTACAGGCATCCTTATCTTTATTGTCAGTTCTTTTGCATATTTCTAATTAAAAATGTTACTGAGTTCTTGCTAACCTTTCCACTTGTTCAGTAGATTTCATTTTCTCTTTGTATGCAAGGATGTATGTCCAGAAATTTTTCTCATTTTTATGTGTCCTTTCAGTCAAACATGTCAAAATAAAAGTGTGTTTGAATTTATAACTTTTCTTCATTTTTCTCCTTTATCTAGTGAAATCCAGCTTTTACCAAAATAATTTTTTTTCAGAGTTAATGCTTATGTACGGTAAGATCATATGTGGATAATCTTACTTGATATAGATACAATACTCTCTTTTTGAGGAATATTTATCTTCTTTTTTTGTACTTTATTTTTTCTTAGTTATTCCTCTGCTATATTGGATGTTCTAAGCATCCAAGTTCCCCTTTGCTGATTTGTTTTAATCTCTTGGCATATAAGAGTCTACATCATTCAGAATAGAAAAGAGTGATTGTGACTTAAAAAGTATTGTTCAATTAAAATAAAAAGTTGGAGAGAAAAAGCAAGAATTTCTTCATGGATGGTGTGGAGACAAGCCCCATTGAAAGGGTAGGTGGAGATTTTGTGAATTTGTTTCTCCTCTTCTCATAGCCACCTGGGCAGACTGCCCACTCCTGAGATGTTGAGAGTTTCTCTGTCTTCATGGGCTCAAAGCTGCTGCCCCCAGGAATTGGGAATTTCCTGAGAGCCAGGCATCAGGCTGCCAGGTGCCTTTGGGGCAGTCCCCTCCCTACAGGAGCATGGGCTACACTGCGTCTCTGCCGTGGGTGCCGTGTCCTCCCCTCCCCAGGGAGGTTAACCCGTCATCATGTTATTGTTCCCACACAAACATTTCCCAACTCCAGCCTAGACCGCAGAAGCCACAGGGGCTGATGGGTACCAGGGGAAATATGTGATCCCAGAGCTTGGACATTAGGGGTGGGCTGTCTTCCAGGGGGAGGGACAGAGGAGAACAAAGTTCCAGCTCTCCTCCTCTGCCCTATCACTACCCACAGCTGCTGAGTGGCAGTTCCCCTATAAATTGGGATGGATGGCCCAGGGAATGATTGGGGCTTCCACTTGGTGGGTGCACCAACCATACTGGGGCTTCCACAGAGTGGGGCTCACACTTTTTCTGTTAAAGATCTGTCACAGAGCAAAGGGTGCAGAGACCGTGAGCTTCCTAGCTGCCAGCCCTCCCAGGTACTGCTTATTCTTCCCACCAAGTGGGACATACTTTGAAGAACAGAGACATCAAGCCTATTTGAGTACTCCACTGGCTACTTGGGATCACCAAGTTTCTCCCTGGCATGGTTAGGAATTGAACTTGGGGGGAAAACCAAACACTAATAAGTGGGAGCTAATAGATAGGTACACATAGGAACAAAGTAATATAAAATACACCAGAAACCAAGAAGAATGAGAATGGGGAGAGCTGTGCAGGATAAAAACTTACATATTGTGCAGAATGAATTCTATTCTGGTGATGGGCCCATGAAATGCTCTGACTTAAGTAAGATACAAGGTACCATGTAACAAAAACACTTGCACCCCCTCAATTAATATTTTTTAATTATACAAAGAAAAAAATATTAATTTCTAGAGAGAGTTAACGTTAAATTAAAAAAAAAACTAATGGGCAAAAATAGGGATAAGAATTTTTATGAAATAGTTAAAATCATTGAATCTATAGAACTCAGAAAATTAATTATCAGTGAGTATCTAACTCTTCCTAACATATTAAAATATTTTACATTTTATTTTGTAGTTTTTCAATGAATGTTATTCATGATTTATAATTTTTATATTTATATAAGTGAATTTAAATTGTTGATTATCTGTTATTTTGAAACATTAATATTTTAAGGAAAAGAGGGCTTTAAAGTCTTTTTTTTCTCTTATTTATTGTTGTGTCAAAAAAACATGTTGCTCCATCATACCAAAACTGCTTTCCCTCTTCTTCCCATATTCCCTCTCCTATGTTGTAGAAAGTTTCAATTCTCTGATATGTTGGGTTTTCTTCAGTCTTCAAGGGTAGAGTTTTGATTATTTTTTTAAGAGCTAGAGGTATCTCTGATGTAATTGTACAATGAGTCCCTGATTAAGTAGATTCTAAATATTACTGTGATGAGACAGAAATGTACAGTAAAGAATAAGAATAGGAAATTCTATGAATACATGTACGCACACACACACACCCCACTTGATTATATTTTCTAGTATATCAGTAAACTGTTTATGTGAAGGGCTAATTTACAATGTATCTCAAAACCATAACCCTGTAAAGCACATTGTTAAAATTATGGCATGTCTTAAAATTATTTTTGAAATTTTTCGAACAGAAATATCTACAGAATTTGGAATCCATTTGTACTGATTATTTTAATTATAAAAAAAATTATTTTCATTTTTAGGAATTATTCAAAACGTATTGAGAGGTATGCCTGGAGAAGTGCCATTTTATTTAAAAATACTGTAAACTGTTTCCTAAACCAGTTATAGAAGATACATTTCAAATTATTTTGAACAAATCAATATTATTGAAATAATTATATAGACTTTTGAATATTTTAAGTAATTCTTCATTTTTTAAAAAATCTCAGATTGATATAAGGCTACATAGGATTAGGTTACATTGTTCGTATTAGATAAAGTTCAATTTGTAGTTAAACCCTTTACCCAGGAGGTATGTTATATATCCCTAGATTGTACTTGTTAGGTGAGAGCTTCCCAGCCCTCCGCTTGCCTCCCCCTAATTAATCCTTACTTAGGATTTAATTCTGCTTTTTCCTCCTGTGGGTGTGTAGTTGTTCATCTCCTAGTTTCATATTGGCACTGAGTACATGGATGCTTGCTTTTCCCTTCTTAAGTACTTCACTTAGAAGGATGTTCTCCAAATCCTTCCAAATAAGCCATTATTATTCACATTCAAAATACCAAAATAATTTTAAAATGACGTAATACTACATTTGAACTATATAATTTCCAATGGATGGACAATTTAGTGACATTCCTTTCATATTATTTTTAAAATCCTTTTAATATTTGGAATGCAAATAATAATAGTTTATTTTCTTTCCTTCTTTATCTTTTACTTCAGAAAATTATGTTTGTCAAGGAAACAAAAGTATAGTCAAAGTACTTCTAATACTGTTACTCTGCACCTGAAAATAAACCAACTCAGAGTTTTTGTTCTAAATGTTATGAAATTGAGAATCTCTCTCTGTCTCTCTCTCTCTCTTTCTCTCTCTCTCTCACACACACACATATGCACACACACACGTACAATATCTCCAGGTACAAATTTAAGTCACAAGACATTTTGAATAGGATTTTTTACGGCAATATGTAATAAGAGCGCTCAAATATGATGATCCTACACTAAAGACCCATGATGGAGTTATACAATCCAGGCAGAAAGGCTCAGTGCTGCAAATTAACTACATGTGTTAGAGCTGAAAAACCACTTAACCTCTCTGAACTTTATAGCAAGGGAAATACAATTCCACTGATTGTACAATAATAAAATACAAGTTCTTGCTACCTCACTGGCTTTGTAACAGTCAAATTGGATAATAGGTTTGTAAAAGCGTTGTACACCATAAAAATCTCCTCAAACAGGTATTCCTCATCTCACTCATTCAGTTTTTTTTGTTTTTGGGGTTTTCTTTGTAGAGACAGAGTCTCACTTTATCGCCCTCGGTAGAGTGCCGTGGCGTCACACAGCTCACAGCAACCTCCAACTCCTGGGCTTAGGCGATTCTCTTGTCTCAGCCTCCCGATCTCATTCAGTTTTTACCCAGTACAATCTCCACATCACTACAAGATTGGGCCTGTCTTAACTCAGCCTTATTTTGCAACCACTTTTTCATCCAAGACTAAATTGCTTTGGTAACTGAATGTGTGTGCATGTGATCTTCTAAGATACTGCAGAAAACACTAACCTCATGAGAATAAACTTTATCCATTACTGAGAGATGAACAGTGGAAGACCCTACTGTCATAATAACCACCACTTCACCCATAAGGATATTGCATTTTTTTTTTGCCTGTAATTCTCTACTCTTTCCTACAATATCAAGACCTATTTTTCTCCTTAAAATGTCAGCTCCATATTTCTTCCTTTGTTGAAAGATTACCAGTGTCCCAGTTTCACCAAGTTATGCAATTATAATGCAGAATCCTTTTACTTCCCAGTAATTGGAGTACAGCCATTGCTGTGGGAATAAAAGCAAGGCTTACAGTTCAGAGCAAAGAATAAAAACATATCATACAGCTTATGGGGAAAGGGTAGAATGCTACGTGGCCTCAGTGACACTGTGAGCATCGGTGTAGAATTTTAATTGCCGTTTGCCTTCTTTGCATTAAAAGAGTCTGTTCTAAACACTTTCCAATGGAATTAATTCTGAAACCAAATTAAGATTCCACATTATGATTTAAGCTAGTGTAATGCTTCATGACAGAAAAAAAAATCCGTAGGGAATTTTGTACAGTTACGTAGAATGTGTGTAGTTATAGTTTCAAGAGTGACATTAAACTCATTCAATTACAGTGTACAGCTAGTAATTTATGATACAAAAAACACTACTAAGGAATGTTGTATGATCCATTTTGTTTTCTTACAGCTGTGCACTTCTTTCTAATGATGAAGGAACTACCTACATTGCTTCGTACCACCATCACTGTCCTGAAAATAACACTCTCAAATCGTAATTATTATTTTTCTTTAGGAATGGAAAATTACTTGTAACTCATTCCTTCAACAGAAGAAGAAATTTATTATTATGGTAAAAGCCATATCAAAGGAAAGGCTTGTTCTGCTAGCCATTCATTTAAAAATCTATCGCTCCAAAATTCACACAGATTACAAACCAAACTCTTTAAAAATTTTCTTCTTAAAGAAATTCTCAAGATTACTTTCTTTAAAAAGTAAGATAAAAGTTATCAGTTCTTACAAAAACAATTCACCAACCAACTCGAACATCAGTCTTCTGCCAATCAAATTCTTAGATCCTATTTCTTTTCTATTTCGCCAGTCTCTGAAGGAATTCAGATTCACATCTTTAAATATATAAACTCTCACAGCAAAGCACTCACTTAGCTCCGGCAGCAGTACTTTCTATGTGATCTGCCTGATTTGTTTCAATAATTCTTTTTAGAATTCCTTTTAGGTCAATTTCCTAGTTAAGAATCCATTTATTCATTCTAGCACTTATAATGTTTCAGCCATGTTAGTGACTACTTTATCAGGATGGTGCCAGTGACTTCAGAGACAAATTCCTCACTGTAAGTAATCACCTAATGCTCTCCTCATCACGAAACACAGATGTATTATCTCTCTTCTTAAACCTGACTTATTCCCACTCCTTCAATCTGCATGCAACATTGATACTCTGGGAAACAATTCTTGGCTACGTGACATAAGTAAATGTATTTAGGTTTGCTACTTACTTTATTTTTATTATTATTATTTTTTTGCCGTTTTTGGCCGGGGCTGGGTTTGAACTCTCCGCCTCTGGTATATGGGGCCAGCGCCCTACTCCTTTGAGCCACAGGCACTGCCCTGCTATTTCCTTTTCCATTCCATAAAGATATCTGTATCTTCTTGTCTTTCTTAAAAATAACCTGATTCGTGAAATAATCTTTCCCCTTTTAATCATCTTATTTGTCCTGACTAAAAATTTTTACTGCATATTGCATGCATGCCAGATGTAATAATTATTTTGAAGAAATGAAATGAATGCATACTGAATTATACAAGTATATGCATGTATATTGTATTGTCTTCCATGCATTTAAATTTACATATACAAATTGATTTCCAAAATAATCTTTGCTGCAGATTAAATGAAATTAAAAATGAAAGTTTACATTGAAAGGAGAGATCTCAAATGCATACTTTGAGTGATTTCTTTCTTTATGCAGAATCAAAACAATGTCAAGTTTAATAAATTAACTTCATCAGTTGATTTCATAGGGGGAAATTAAGGTAAAACAACTGCTTATCTCCATGTAAATGTTCAACTTGCCAGATTATTGAAAGAAAAGGATTTAAAGAAATGGAGTCATAACATATTTATGTATAATCTAAAGCACTTTTACATTTCAACTGTTTTAAGGGCATTTGAACAATTATGCAAATACATTTGAATATTGGACAATAAAACGCTCCTTTACATTTTCTTTAAATTTTTTTTTTTTATTTTTGCTTACAGCATCTGGTATTCCCAGGTGGTCTCCCATCCAAGTACTAATCAGGCCCGACCCTCCTTGTCTTCCAAGATGAGATGAGATCAGGTGCGTTCAGAGTGGTGTGGACGGACGTAGATGCTGCTTTACATTTCCTCTGAATGCTCACCTATGCCTTTTCTGAGTTAATTCAAAATAATCTATAAACTTAATTAGTTATTCTCATTAAAAAATAAAATGACTAAACTTGCTTCAAATTACAAATTGTAAGATACCAGCTAACACAATTTATCAGTTAATTTCACTTCTCTCTCCTAATTCAGTTTTATCTTTTGCAGCAATCTAGAAAAAAAGTTGTAATAGTATTGTGCAGTTAATAAGTATTACAGTTTTACTCTCAGATTAAGTTTACTTTTAGACAAAGTAGGTATTGTAAAGAATTGTACCCGAAAGTGCAAAAAACTTACATTCATGAATAATTCTTATTTTTCAAAGTAACCCCCCAAATGTGTAGATACTTGGATTTAAATTGTAGTTACAAAATATTTAGTTGTTGTTGTGACTGACTGTCTAGTAATACTATTCTTTTAAATTATGAAAAACATGCCTGAGCTCCCCAACTCAGTTCCAAAATATGAACAACTAAAGTTCTAGTAACCTAAAAAATTTTGCCTAACTATATGTTCTTTCTTCCAAATGAGATAATCTCCCAGAAGACTGATACTATTGTTGCACCATGAGAAACAGCTATTCTCGGAGAGATGGAACTCATCCTAATTCATTTTATGAGACTAGTTTTGCCTTAATATCAAAGTCAACAAAGACATTACAAGAAAATACAAATTCAAATTTTCATATGATTTGTTTTAGAATAAATGTTTTAAGTTCCAGTTTTTAATTTCAAATTAATATGAGGGTAAAAAGGTGTAGTTTACATTGTTTTCAATTCTAAGATAAAGTTCAAGTTGTAGTTGAGTCTTTCACCTAGGGGGACATACCGAACACCTTGTGCACATTAGGTAAGATCCCACCAATTGCCCTCCATCTTCGACTCTCCCCGCTCCCTCCCTTCTCCTCCCCCTCACTGGACTATATTTGTGTTTTATCATTCATGTGGTTGCTTAGTTGTCTATATTAGAATTGAATACACTGGGTTGTGTTTAGTTGTCTTCATATTAGTATTGAATACCCTGGATTTTGTTTTCGATTCATGAGATAATTTGCTAAGAAGAATGTGTTTCAATTCCATCTAGGTAAACATAAAATGTTTAAAATCTCTCTCTTTTCTTATCACTGAATAGTACTCCATGGTATACAGAAGCCACAGTTTGTTAACCCATTCACGTGTGATGGGCATTTGGGTCCATGCTAACTAAGGCAATCTATAGATTTAATGCAATTCCCATCAAAGCACTAATGTCATACTTTGAAGAACTTGTAAAAATAGTAATTTATTTCATATAGAACTAACCTGAACAGCTAGTACAACTTTTAGAAATAAGAGCAAATCTGAAGGCATCACATTACCAGGTTTCAAGTTATACTACACGTCTATAGTGATCAAAACAGCATGTTACTGGCACAAAGGTAGAGATACAGACCTATGAAATAAAAAATAGAATCTAGACATGAACCCAGTCACATATGGTCATTTAATTCTGATAAGCCTAAGGAAAGCATACCCTGGGGAAAAGAATCCTTATTTAATAAATAGTGCTAGGAAAACCAGTTCACCACATATACAAGACTGAAACTGTATCCACAACTATCACTATTGAAAAAATTGATTCTTGCTGTTTAAAATTCTAAATTTAAGACACAAGACAATTAAAATTATTGACGAGAGTATGGAGAAAACACCTGACAATATTGGCATGGGAAAATATTTTATGAAGAAGAATACCCCCCATCAATTGCAGCAACACCAAAAATAAATAAATGGGATTATATCAAGCTAAAAAGCTTCTGTACAACTAACAGTGCCACAGCTAAAGAAAACAGACAGCCTTAGAAGTGGTAGAAGAGTTTTGCATGCTATGAATCTGACAAAGTGCTGATAACTAGAATCTATAGAGAACTCAAAACAATCAACAAGAGAAGAGGAAACAACCCCGTTTGTAAGTGGGCAAGAGACTTGAACAGAAACTTTGCTGAAGATGACAGACAAATGGCCAAAAAATACATGAAAACATTTTTGTCATCTTTAATCAACAGAGAAATGCAAATCAAAGCCACTCTGAGATATCACTTAACTCCATTGAGATTAGCCCCCATCACAGCATTCCAAATCTGAAGATACTGGCCTGGATGTGGATAGAAGGGAACACTTTTACACTGCTGGTGGGATTGCAAACTAACACAACCTTTATGGAAAGAAGTATGGAGAATCCTCAAGGAATGTTTTAAGTTTTAAAAAGCTCCTATAGTCCCAGCTACTCGGGAGGGCGAGGCAAGAGAATTGGTTAAGCCTAAGAGCTGGAGGTTGCTGTGAGCTGTGTGAGGCCATGACACTCTATTAAGGGCAAAAAGTGAGACTCTGGCTCTACACACACACACACACAAAAAAAGAAGTTTTAAAAAGCTGTCAATATAATCTTATATATTTACAGATTAAAAATAAATCCACATAGGATTGTCTGATAAAAGAAATGGGAATTTATAAAATTAAAGATTCCTTCTAATGAAATGCTATCAACATTCAGCAAATAAAACTCAAAGGTCATTTCTGTAGGTAAAGTGTGGATATTCCCACACATTCACAAAATCTAGAACCAATTCTACAATGAATATTTAAACTAATTATTTGTAGGTCCAAGATGGCCTAAGACTAGGTGTCCACTTTCATTACTTTTAAAAATTATTACTTTTTAATTGATAAGTCATAATTATATTCATTTATGGGATACAAAGGGATAGTTTGATACAGGTATACAATGTGAAATACTTAAATCAAGATACTTAACATACTATCATCTAATTTATAAATTTTTATTATCATATTCACCCTGTTAGTGATTTTGAAGTGTATATTACATAATTATTGAACATATTCACCTGGCTGTGCAATGAACCCCAAAACGTATTCTTCCTGTCTGACTAAATCTTTGTAACTGTTGACCAACAATTTCCATTTCTTCTTCCTCTACCATCCCCAACTTTGGTAGTTATCATTCTATTCTCTACACCTATGAGTTTGACTTTTTAAAATTCTACACATAAGTAAGGTCATTGGCATTTGTCTCTCTCCTCCTGGTTCATTTCACTTAGTATAATGTCTTCCGAGTATATTCATGTTATTACAAATGAGACTATCTCCTTCTTTGTTTTGGAAAACTGAATAATAATCCTTTGTATATATATATACCAAAATCTCTTCATCCATTCACCCATTAATGGATGAAGAGAACATCAGAGGATGGATAAACTGTACTTTTCCAATGAACATGAGAGTACCGACATCCCTTTGACATGTTGACTTTTTATTCCATTGCATATATATGCAGAAGTGGGATTATTAGTTCTATTTTTAGCTGTTTCAGGAATGTCCATATCATTTTCTATAATGTCTGCACTAATTTACATTCCTACTGACAGTGTGCAAGGGTTTCCATTTCTTCACATCCGCATCAACACTTTTTATCCTTCATTCACTTTTATTTTCTGTTATTACATGGTGGTCCTAGTCTCCAAGATAAGACCAAAAAAAACAACATAGAGGTTTCAGGTAGAAAATCTTAAAGATTATGGAAAAACCTTATTATAATTAGTAAGCAATTTCTGCAAAATCACATGAACATAAACATGAAAGATCATGAAATTATAAATGTAAGGTAGTCCCTTTCATGTAGAATTTTAATTCCATGAAACTCACGTTTTAAAGTACATAGAGTACAATACACTCCAGAAATCAATTTTACAAGAACAAAGATAGATTTAGAAAGTATTTTGAATCATTATAAAAATTTAGATCCAAAGAAAATTTTTTTCACTGAGTGGTAACATCTAGTACCCTCTGCTATATGACTCCTATACTCCTACTTCAAACTTCAAGTTTGAAATGCTATGCCATCCCATCCTTGTTCTAAGTCTCTACCTCATTCCCAGCAACTTCCTATTACTTACGCCAATATAATATATCCCATTTGAATATGTATATTAGGAAACAATTTCAACTATATCCATATAACAATTTTTTAAGACATGCAAAAGTTGAATTTTTAATCTCAAATTTTGAGGACTACTTGCATAATATAAAATGTACTTTACTCCGAATGGAATAAAAAATAACTACAGTAGAATAAATTTTACAATATGAGCAATCATAATAGATTTCTTATTTGAATAAACTAGTATAAGCAGAAACTACTATAACTTTTTAGTAGAATAAATTACAACAGTAAAATAAATGGGGCTCAAAGAAGATACTGTTATGGCTTAATTTACCAAAATAAGCTAATAAACTAAAAAAGGAAGTGGTAACTTGGAAGGTATATTCTAAATAGCAATCTAAAGTATATATCTCCTGAAACACAGAGTCAGTCCCTAATCCACAATGATTTGACTTATTATTATTTTTTTTTACCTTACAATGGCACATACAGTAAAAAACATTTTAAATTTTGAATTTTGATCTTTTTCTGGGCTAGTGATATGTGATAGGAATCCTCTGTGATGCTTGGCAGTGGCAGAGAGTGGCAGCTCCCATCAACTATGAAATCACATGAGTAAACAACTGATACTGTATGGTGTACTGTGTTGCCAGATGGTTTTGCCCGACTGGAGGGATTTTCTTCCTACCTGTTATCATACTGTAGTTGTGAGACATGGCCTCCAAGGTAAACTCTACCTAGCAGAGGGAACAGATGGCCAAAATTTCTCTCAGGCCCTTCTGCAAATGATCAGGAAGAAGCTGATATTTAGGGTCTCATACTAGAAGCATTTCCACTAAGATGGACAGGTCTAATGTAGAGTTATGAATTCAGAAGAAAGGAAAACAGTCTAAGGTTTTGGTCGAATGTTTCCCATAACCTTTTTTAAAGGCACCGTGCATTAAATCTTTAGCTTTGGTCCGAAATTTTCTCCTTATACAAAAAGCAGATACAAAATTATGACATTGGCTAGATAGGTCAAACTCTTCAATGTTATTATGAAAATAGCTACATAATTTCTTAAAAATTGTTATAAGAATATATGAATAAAAAATAAAATCAACTTAGCAAATTGAGTGTTTAATAAAGCAAAGGTGGAACTCCAGGTTGAACTTGAAACTCATCACCTTTCTAGGCAAGTATAGGGTTTTTCTTTTTTTTTTAATTCCTTGCTTACTTCCATGTGTTTGAGATGAAAAGCCAAGACATAGGAAGAATGATTGGCTGGCCACTTAAGAGAAAGAAAAGTTTCAATAACAATCTCCTCAGTCCCTAGAACTCTGGAAGTTTCATGTTTTCCCCTTCTTTGTGTGTTAGTAACTCATATATTGATGCGATTGGGGATGCAGCCCCTTCTTAGTTGTACCGTACAATCTACTATTAAGCTTATGGAAAATGACTGAGAACTGGGTTTTCTGTAATGGAGACTGGAACTGTAAATTTTCTCTACCATCTTCTCAGAATTTCTCTCTGCTTGTCACCTCTGATTCTGTTCAACTCATAGGAGATTCTGGGAAACCTATTTCACTGCCTACATCTCACAGACACCCCAATATCCTTAGGTGCTCTTAATACTCATGTCTTTCTACTTTTGGAATTTTCACCATCAAATCTTTTAACTAGAGATTCACTAATTAAATTTAACACCACCATAAGATGAAATGAGTAAGACATTTTATTTCCCTGCCCTCAGACCAAATCTTAAACTTCTATTTTCCTTAATGGAAAAGCATCTTGACTTAAAATCTTCCAAAAAGAACACAACTTTAAAAGATAACCCATTGGGCTCTGAGCCTCACATACAAATGAAGTTGGATTGCACTGAGTGCAGAACCTATACACATGGTCTAGAAAAAGAGTAAACCTTTTCCATCAATTGCTCAGCGCCCCCTCTTTTGCGATGCAGAAGGAGAATTGAACTTGTCACAGATTCTCTTTAACTGCAGCCTGTTTCTATCTTTGATTTCTCACCCTATAATCCTTCAATCCTACCAGTAAAAAAATATGGGAAGTTTGATATAGATGAGAGTCTAATCTATTGGTGTATACAAGATCTAAAACTCACAATTCCTCTTCACCCAGTAGACCCTAATTGAGCTACCATTCTTTCCTCTACTAACCCATCTTGGTTTGCAGTAACTGGCTTCCTTATTCAGCTTTCTTTTCAATTCCATTGCACCCTGACTTAAAATTCCTCTTATATTTACTTCTAGAAGGATGCAATTATTAATAACATGGAGTCTCATACCTTGGGGGTATTTTAAGTCTCCCTCAATATTTTTATAAGTCCTTAAATCTGACTTAGACTTTGTAGCACTTACCTATGGCTCCCACTCTTATTCAGTATGTTGATGACCTTTTACCTTATAACCAAACTAAGCAAGGTGCTCTTAGATATTCCCTCATTCTCCTAAAAGCAGTAGCTGAACAAGACCATAAATCCTTTCACTCTTAACTATAATGGACTATGAGTACAACCAGTAGCTACTTATGTGGTATAAGATATATATCTCAGGGCACTCAAAAGTTCATCACAATGTGCCTAGAGTTAATTTTTTCCATCACTCTACTAAACATGCAAAATCAGTCATGCAAGTTTTTAGGGGCAGCAGGCTATTATTGCCAATGGATTCCTAATTACATTGTCTTCAATAAACTTCTATATTGCACTGTTAGTTTTCTCCATAGTAAAAATAATTTAGCAGCTATCTCAGGACAAAAGAGGTTATAGTCTTGTTTGGCCACGGTCTCATGACCAACATCACCTATCAAGGGACCTTGGAAAAGTCAAGCCCATTTATGTCTCAGGTACCAGTCCTATATGTGGATCCAGAAGTCACCTGTGACCTGGTGTTAGCCCCTCTCAACTATGGTCAAGGAGCAATCTTGTACATGCACGAATCTACTGAGAGATAAATCCATCTGTGCTCTTAGCAAAGGGCCTGTCAACCTTGATCTGACCACTGATACTGAAGTGGCCGTGAGCCACACTCAGCTGTAGTCAGAGCAGTCCTGCCCATTCAGGACCCACCAGGAAACAAATTTATCTGTGTCCCTGTGTCCACTAAACTTGGTCTCACTAGTAATATTGAAGCAGTGTAGTAACCCAACTTCAGCCTTTCCCAGGCACAGTCTGAGACCAATCCTGCCTGCCTAAAGACCAGCAAAGAAATATGCTCAACAAGGACCTTGCAGGCAGGCCCACTGACCACGGTCCCACAGTGGATTCTGAAACAGCCCTATAAACCCAAGCCCCTCCCATCCATGGCCAAGGAGCAGGGATGAAGCAGGAGGCATGCCTATCTGTGCCTCTGGAGTAAGTCCTGCAAATGTCAAACACAGCTGTGGATGCTAAAACTAGCCTCTTTCAGTTCTCATCTGGGGCCAAACCTGCACACTCAGGGATCCACCATGGATATCACAGAAGCCACACCCATCTCCACATCTAGTAACTGGTCTGCCACCTGAATACCCAATTAAGTGCATAGAAACAGATAGTTGTCCTAGTGACAGTCCTACTGAATAAGATACTAGAGGTGGTCCAATTTACCCAGGTACAAGATAGTATCTTGTATGCCTACATAGTCCCTAGCAACAGGCGCACCAACTGCCAACCCCACTGCAGACTCACCCACAGCCAAGTGACCTGACTCCAACTTCATCCGACTGTGATTCAGCAGATAAACCCATCAGGTCAGGGACCCAACAAGAGTGGGTCTTTACCTACTGAAACCAATCTGTAAAGACTGGAAGAGGGTGATTTCTCCTTCAAATGCATGGACACCAATGCAAATCCATGCAGATCACAAAAAAACAGGCAAATATGACACCAACAAATGAAATTAAAAATAATAAAGAAATGGAATCTATGAATAATCTCACAAATAATTCAAAGGAATCATCTTAAAGAAACTCAATGAGATAGTAAAGAGCACAGATGATGCTTAATAAAGAAATAGAAACCACGAAAACGAACCCTAAAAAATTCCTTGAAGTGAAATAACAGCAATGAGAAGCTTATATGTAGCTTGAACACCCATGTATGCAAAAGAAGGAATCACTGGAACGGAAGACAGTTCATGTGAAATTAATGAGTTAGAGGAACAAAAAGAAAAAGAAATTAAAAACCTTGAAGAAAGCATATGGTGCTTATGGAAATCCATCAAGTGATCAAAGACATACATCGAGGGATTAACAGGACAGAGGGAGAAAGAGGAAGAAAATTTATTTAAAGATATAAGGGCTACTCCACACCAGTATCAGGTAGAATAGAGACTTATGAATTCATTTAACTCAAAAGTCCGCCAAGCATTATCAGAAGAAGATCAGCCCAGGACACAGTGTTGGGACATCCTCTCTATTCACTTGATCTGGCCCCCAGTGACTTTTTTCCTTATTCAAAATAAAGGAAATATAGAAAGGAAGACATTTTGATGATAGAGAGGACAGCGAGGGTGATACAGTGATAGCTCTGATGGCCATTCCAGAAAAAGAGTTCCAAAATTTCTTTCAAGAGTGGACTAGGTGCTGGTGTTGGTGTATAATTTCCCAAGGGAGAGTACCTCAAAGATGACCGTACATAGTGCTATTCAGTAATGATGTATGTAGCATGTATTTGTTTGAGGATAAGTTCACGGTTTTAATTGTCAGACCTTATACTATGAATATCTGTGCATGTTTATGTATTTTTTATGTGTGTATTTATAAAATTATTAGTAACAAGAAATAATGAATCCAAATGGATTTAGACAGATCTCTCACAGAAGAGAACATGAGCTTCATGTGTGCCTCGGTAGATGCTGAGCACACGGTAAAATCTGTTAGGGAACACTCGCTTAGGAAATCCCCAATCTCCATGGATGGCTGAAACAACTGCCCACATTTTGCTCACAAGCAAGTGGAAAGAGACTTTCTTTGATGCTTCATTTGCAGTATATAAATAAGTGCCTACAGACTCACTTTGAGATACTTTTTTCTAAATTTCAAGACTGTTAAAGTATAGACTTAGAATAGTGCTAGAGGCATAAAAAATTATCTCACTGCAAAGATACAGGATTATTTACTTACATGCAATGTGCAAAAGTCATATAATGTCATCCCTGTCCTCTGAAGCATTCATGACCCTGAAATTTATCCCTGTAACTACAATCTTGTTCTTGAATGTAATTATCAAAAGCATATGGTAGGAATAAATTTTATCCTAGACTTCATATTAGATAATATTAGAACCATAAAACATAATATTCAGATTAATATGAGGGTATAAATGATTAGGCTATGTTTACATTTCTAAGGTAAAGTTCATGTTGTAGCTGAGCCCTTCATCTAGCGGGTGTGATTTACACCTTTACATTGTGCACATTAGGTGAGAGCTTACCAATCACCCACTACCCTTTTCCCTTTTCCTCTTCCCCCGTTCCCTTCACTTGAAAATTTTTGTGTTTTTCTCTGGTGTGGGCATGTAGTTATTTTTCTATTGGTTTCATAATATAATAAGTAAAGGAGCTATGTATTTACACACAAAGAGAATTTTTATAATGGTTAATAATGATTGAAGTTTCTTATTTATACTTGCATAATCTCTCATTGACACTGGGTTCTAACTCAGTCATACAAATATTGTACATACAAAATAAAACAAATTGTTTCAATAAAAATATAATACTCATTCAAAGGGGTATTAAGATAAAATATTAATCCTATGCCTACACTACGCATAGATTTAAGAAACTTATTTTTTAAATAGCTACGTTATTTGGTTATTCATTTACTCATTAATTTACTCATTCATTTATATATTCATTCACAACTGAGTGGGCTTCATCCCACAGATGCAAAGATGGTTCAACATATGAAAATCTATAAATATAATTCACCACACGAGTAAAAGCAAAAACAGAGAGCAGATGTTCCTTTCAGTAGATGAATACAAAGCACTTGACAAAATTCAGAACCCCTTTATGATAAGAAAACTTAATAAAATTGGCACAGAGGGGACATGCCTCAAAATTATAAATGCCATATTTGACAAACCAACAGCTAACATCACCCTGAATCAGGAAAAAAAGTAAAAGCATTTCTCTCAGAATTGTAACCATAAAAGGTTGTCCATCATCATCACTTTAACATAGTACTGAAAATCCTAGCCAGAGCAATCAGACAAGAGAAGGAATTCAAGGGTATTCAAAAGGGGAAAGAAGAGAACGCAATTGTTCTTTGCTGACGGATGGTATTTTATCTGAAAACCCAAACAATCAACCAATCTACTCCTAAAATTGATAAATAAATTCAGCAAACTCTCAGGTTACAAAATCAATGCACACAAATCAGTATCTTTCATATCCATCAACAACAGTAAAACTGAAAGTCAAATCAAAGACAACTTTGACAATGGTAACAAAGAAAATAAAATACCTAGATGTATATTTAACTAAAGAGGCAAAATATATCTTTAGGAAAGACTATGGAACGCTGAGGAAAGAAATTGTAAAGGATGTAAACATGTAAAAAAAACATGTCACAGTCATGGATTAGTAGAATCAACATTGTTAAAATGCCTATACTACACAAAATGATTTTCAGATTCAATGCAATAACCATTAAAATACCAATATCATTTTTGGCTGATTTAGATGAAAAAGTTCTATGTATCATATGGAAAAGATCCCAAATAGCAAATGAAACTTTATGTAATCAGAACAAATTATAAGATATCACCAGGCCTAAAACTATACTACAAGGTCATAGTAACCAAAACTACATGGTACTAACACAAAATACAGACACAGACCTATGGATCAGAATAGAGAACAAAGATATGAAACCATCCTCATATTACCATCTGATATTTGACAAGGCAGACAAAAACCTACACTGGAGAGAAGAATCTCTCCTCAATCTATGGTACTGGGAAAATTGGATAGCTGCATGTAGAAGTTTGAGACAGGGTCAACACCTCTCACCACTCACAAAAAATTAATTCATGATGAACAAAATACTTAAAACTAAAGCATGAAACTATGATAATTCTAGAAGAAAATGTTGGAAAAACTCTTATAAATATCATCCTAGGCAAAGAATTCAGGAAGAAGACCCAAAAGCAATGATAGCAACAATAAAAGTAAGTAAATAGGACCTGATCAAATTAAAAGTTTCTGCACAGTCAAGGACACACTCAATGGAGTGAGTAGACAACCTATGGAATGGGAGAAATATTTGCATGCTATATATCTGATAAACAGTAACCATAATCTACAAAGAACTCACAGAAATGAAGTAAAAATGAAACAACCCCATCAAAAGGTTGGCAAAAAGTGGGCAAAAGACATGCAAATAAACTTTTCAAATGAAGATAGTCTAATGACCAACAAACACACACACACACACACACACAAAAATGCTCGGCTTCTCTAATCATAATGTGAATCAAAACCACAGTGAGATATCACCTAACTCCAGAGAGAATGTCTTTTACCAAAAAGTCCTGAGACAACAGATGCTGGTGTGGATGTGGAGAGAAAGAAACTTTTATACACTCTCGGTGGGACAGCAAACTAATACAACCTCTGTGAAAAATAGTATGGAGATACTTCAAAGAACTAAAAGCAGATCTATGTTTTGATCTTGCAATCCCACTACTGATATTTACCCAAAGTGGAAAAAAAACAAGTTTATTAAAAGACACATGCACTCAATGTTTACAGCAGCAAATTCACAATTGCAAAGATGCTGAAACAATCCAAACACCCACAAATACATGAATATATTAATAAAATATGGTATATGTAAGCCATGGAGTGTTACTCAGTCCTTAAAAAAATGGTTAGCTGTATCTTTTATAACAGATGAGTTACAGATGAGTTAAACCATCAACTTAGATGGAAATGGAGCCCATTCTTCGAAATGAAGTATTGAACCAATGAAAAAACAAACACTGCACACATTCAATAATGAATTGTAACTAATCAATCAATACTTATGTGCACACATGGAAGTAAAACTCAAGGAAAATATACCTAGTTAAGAGGACAGGAGTTGGATAAATTCATACCTAATGAGTACAATGCACGCTATCTGGGTATCTGGGTGAGGGTATCTAACTTTGACTTAATTTTTACAAAGCGAGCTCTGTAACAAAAACATGTGTACCTCAATAATATTCTGAAAAAATACATACACATCTAAAAGAAAAAGAAATAAAGAAATAGCTATTTTAGTCATTCATTTCCTGAATGACCAACTTTGACATAGCTGGGAAATACATCACTGTGAAAAACAGAACTCAAGATCAACTTGCTGACCTCATATAAATTTACTTTTCTTATTTAACTCCTGCATTTTGCTGGTAAAACTTCTCTATCTCTATTATTAAATGATGTACATAACAACAGGATCTATGTTGGACAAAGAGTTATCTTTTCCCCTGACATTATAATGCTAACATTTTCATCAAAAGGCAATAAAATATTAAAGTAAAATATGCAAATATATCCAGAGTCCTACACATCAATGGCTTTCCACAGCAACAAAGCCCAGATGTCTTTAAATACAACAAACCACGTTTCTTACTCAGTTAAGAGAAATCTTCCTTGTAAAATACACAAACACATATAATGTCATTTACATCCATGAATGAGAAATAAAAACCATAATGAATTAAAATGTAATGTAACTAACACAACTACATTAAAAATGCATTGGGTTAACATAGTCACTGTAATATTTAATAAAGATACAAAACGAAAGCATGTGTATTCACATCTCATGTTCATTTTCTTTTTCCTTTTTCTTAGTTATTACATTCCTGAAAAGAAATGAAAAACATTTCTGCTTTATTTGAATAAATTTGGAAATGTACTAATTCCAAAATTTATAATTTTGAAACTATTGTTGAATGATGAATTGTCTAGTCTGATTATTAGCTATGTTCAAACAATACAAGACACTGGCTTAAATTAACAGCTTAGAAAATTTGTTCATTGAGAGCAAAGAGGAAGTCTTTTTTTTTTTTTTTTTTTTGAGACAGAGCCTCAAGCTATTGTTGCCCTGGCTAGAGTGCTTTGGCATCACAGCTCACAGCAACCTCCAACTCCTGGGCTCAAGGGAGTCTCCTGCCTCCGCCTCCCAAGTAGCTGGGACTACAGGCGCCCACCACAACGCCCGGCTATTTTTTTTGGTTGCAGCCGTCATTGTTGTTTGGCTGGCCTGGGCTGGATTCGAACCCACCAGCTCAGGTGTATGTGGCTGGTGCCTTAGCTGCTTGAAACACAGGCACTGAGCCAAAGAGGAAGTTTTAAATAGAGGAATTGGGAATGGGACAATGGCGATCTTCTTTATTCCCAGTCCATATTCTTTTCCTCTTAGGAGATGTGTTATATCCTGGCTCCTGATAGTAAATTCTAGTAATTTTCCCAATTTCTTTTTTTTTTTTCTGTTTTGGCCAGGGCTGGGTTTGAACCTGCCACGTCTGGCATATGGGGTCGGCGCCCTACTCCTTGAGCCACAGGTGCCACCTGCCACCCCTATGTTCTCTATTTTATAGTCAATAAGATACTTATTGTAGGTATTGGTACAATGTTTGGCATATAGTAATAACATTAATGAAAATATTAATTTACTTTCTCCTCATTCTTCTTCTGTAGCCTCTTAAGAAGATAGAATCTAATGCATTTTTATACACAAATTATCATAGATTAGAGATATCTCTTATTAATAGGCTTTTTGTTATGGAATTTGTGACTCTTCCGGTAACTTAAGTTCTCCCATATACCTTCAAAAATATATAATGGAATATAAACTTGAAACTCTTTAATCATTTTTCTATTACTTTCAATGAACATAAAATGATATTGAAAAGTTAAAATATTTTTCACAAAAATGTTAGAGATTTTCAAAACTGATCAGATAGTATATTTACTCTGAAAATCACTAGGTTTTTAAAAATTAGAATTATGGTAACTTACTCTTCTGATAACAATTTATCAGATCTGGAGCTGAGGAACAGATTTCCATGGCAAAGGTTAATATATTCTTAATATATTGCTTGACTTTTATTGTCATAATCTCCTGGCTGTGATTTCTAGTGCTTTATTTATGAGGAAGGATTTTATATGCATTTTTGTTTACATATTCATATGCCTATCTCCTAGCTAATATAAAATTTCCTAGGCGCTTTCAGTAGACTTGAGAGATCGTGCTTTTCTTCTCTGTGGTTGCTAGCTGATGAGTTGGTCATTTTAAATGCAGTAGCATCTTGTAATTCAAGGAACTATGCCATACTGTGACCAAATTTAAATTTCCTGGTTAATTAAGATAAGGTCCCTGAAAGTTAGAAAGAAACTTGAAATGGAGAAAGAGAACAGTGTAAGTAAAGCTAACCACAGGAGGCAAATGTTCCGGAATCAAAAAAGACCAGCTCTAGAAGTTAATTCAGTATTAATAGATATTGAAATTTTAGGAGTAATTGAGATACATCCTTGAAACGTCATTTCCTGCTCTATTAATGACCTCAGATAAATTTAGATAAACTTTGAAATTAGCAAAACCAATTTTTTAAATATCCTTTAATTCTCTTCCACTTTTTAGCTCCATTTCCAGTGTCCTGACATTTCTAGACATAAAGACCATGAAATCAGAAAAGAAATCAGTTATCTTTTAGATAAAATATTATTCTCAGGAACTTTCGTTCAGAAGAATCACTGGAATGGAACCAATTTCCAAATGTGTTTCCTTAAAGAAGGGTTATTATTCACACTAAGGACTGATACTTCAGAGCTGTAATTTATAACTACACCCAAAGATTATATTTGTTTAATCCAGTGAGAGTCTATCTTAGTTAGTGGTGAGAGGTGTGAGTCTAGTTTCAGTCTTCTACAGGTCGCCAGCTAGTTCACCCAGCGCCATTTGTTAAATAGGAAATCTTTTCCCCACTGAATTATCTGTCACTTTCTAATATGCTAGACTGTTCTTAAGCATAACAAACATCTAATTCCTTGATAATCCTTCTATGTTACTGTATATAAAAATGGAATAGGACTTAAAATGATTCCCAAACTCGGAATCTCAAGTCTGTCATTAATACCGTCAAAGAGTACTATTAACTCTTCATGCTATTAAAAGGGAAGGAAAAATACCAGGTCCTTTACTTTGCTTGGTATTAAAGAGCACCCAGTGAGGAGGGAGGCAATAAATATGTAGAATGTCAGGTTTGGGCAGGACAGTTAAGGGCCAGAGTTGTGAATGTTAAAAAGATTAATGAGACACCTGGGCTTGGCACCTGTAGCTCAGTGGGTAGGGTGCCAGTCACATACACCAGAGCTGGTGGGTTTGTACCCGGCTGGGCCAGCTAAACAACAATGACAGCTATAACAAAAACATAGCCTGGAGTTGTGTGGGGCACCTGTATTCCCAGCTACTTGGGAGGCGGAGGCAGGAGAATCATTTGAGCCCAGGAGTTTGAGGTTGCTGTGAGCTGTGATGCCATGGCACTCTCCTAAGAGTGATATAGTGAGACTCTGTCTCAAAAATAAAATAAAATGAAATGAAATGAAATGAAATAAAATAAAATAAAAATGAGACACCTAGAACTTACAAAAGAAATAAGACATGTACATAAATAGTGATGAGGAAGAAGATAGGGAAATGAGAGTTTAGGGGACAAAGATATTTTTGCTACAGTGATTAGGCAAGGCTGCATGTAGGAGGTGACATTTATACTAGGAGCTTGCAGTAGAGGCCAGTCTGACTATCCTTTCATGTCCTCTTCTACTTCTCCTTCCCATCACTGGCAAATACCTCAAAAGAGTAATCAACATGTTTTGCCTTCATTTCTTTTTTATTTGCCTGTCCTTAAACCCACGACCCTGGCTTAAGTCACTTGGTTAAGGCTTCTAATTGCCCTCTAATATCTACTTTCTCTCTCTATTCTTTAGCAAGAGAACACTTGCTTTTTAGCTGGTCACATGGCATAAAGCCTGCGTCTGCCAGCCTCCCTCGCAGGGCAGGAAAGCATGGGCGTATGATAAGTTCTGGCCCACGGACTATGATCAGAAGTGATGTTTTCCACTTCTAGGCTATACTCTCACAGAGAGTGGGTACACTGTTTCTTTCCTCCCACCTCCTGGTGACAGGAATGTGCTTGTGGCACTGCTGCGCCATGCAGACGGCAGTCTCACCCTAGGCATGAGGGAGCTCTAAGATAGAATGAACCGGGAGCTGCAGAGTCGTTCTGGAATACTTAACTCTCAGGTGATTGTTTGGGAAAATCCCAGGACAGTATAGAAAAACTGCTCCCCCAAATGAGAGAGAACAGGGAGACCAAAGAATGACTTTGGTCATTCCTGGCAAGTTAAATGCACTTACTGGGGGGTTACTTACTAGGGTTCTTGGTCCTGAGCAGTACAGGAATTTCTTTCAAAGGGGCATTTTGTGAGCAAAATCTACACCTGTTTACCTTTGTGGATTGTTTTAAATCTCTCTCTCTTTTTTTTAAGAGACAGATTCTCACTTTGTCACCCTCGGTAGAGTGCTGTTGCGTCAGAGCTCACAGCAACCTCCAGCTCTTGAACTTAGGCGATTCTCTTCCCTCAGTCTCCTGGGTAGCTGGGACTACGGGCACCCACCACAACGCCCGGCTATTTTTTATTGCAGTTTGGTTGGGGCTGCGTTCGAACCCGCCACCCTTGGTATATGGGGTCTACTCACTGAGCCACAGGCACTGCCCTCGCTTTAAATCTCTTTTTAATGAGTAAAGTTTTTTCATTGTATTTTTGCTTGTTCACAGTGAAACAAATCCGGTAGGTGTAGTACATGGTCATCTGCTACCCTGCAATCCCTATTATGTCAGTGGTATTGCAATTTTCCTCTACGTGGGGTTTTTAGTACTATAATTAGTTAAAGGGTACTTTAAGACAGCCACAGTATTTCTAAAGCAGGCAGGGCCAGTTTGAGCTGGGTGACTCAGAGCAAGAAGGTGCTGAAGTGGGCAAGAGAGTGCTGGGCTCTAGGGCTGCCACGAGTTATCTTGGCACCTGCCTAGTCTACCTTGTAACAATCTTGATGAGCACTCCAGGCTAGGACTGGGCTTCTATTCTGTGGTGGAGAACCAGTACTTTTTCCTCAATGATTATATCAGAGAGTGTCAGAAAAAATTGTAAAAACTTTTGAAATGGGCAACCAAAAGACGTGTGAACGTTTTTACCCACCGGGTTACCTCTCCCATTCGTTGTTGGTGAACTGTTTTATAATACGACCCTGTAAGTTGTAGATAGCCAATATCAGTACCAAACGATTGTTTCTTTTCTACATGCAGACCATTCTGTCCATTGAAAGGAAAATTGCCCTTTTTTTCCCTCTCTGTCCCTGTCCCTTGTAAAAGGCCAGTTTTACATCTATTTGCAAATTAACGTCACCATTTCTGATTGAGCTATATGACTGGGCTACTTCAAATTCTCCTCTGAACTGCTGGTCACATCTTAACTGGTTCCTTCCTTAGTTAATGAGTTAAAATCTTTGACATGTGTTCATTTTATATTTGTATGAGAGTCAAGATTTACCTTTTATTTGAAAATCTTTCTTTGCCAAGAAGAATATACTTTTATCGTTTTAAAGCTACGGCTATTTTGGGTCTTTTGTTATAATGATCAAATTTCTATCTTCACTAGATAGCTCCTGCCATCCGACTTTATTTTCGTGAGGGTCAGCATTAGCTCTTAATCACCAAATCCAACGATCTTTTCTCAGTCATTATTTACTCTAATTGGGAAACAAAGTAGAACAACGTTTTTCCCAGCTCTGAGTCACAACCCATAAATCAATTTAGTGGGTCACAGCCAGAGTTAGTAGAAACTATCAAAGTGTATCACACATAGTAAGTATCATTTGTGAAGCTTTGAATTTAGATACATAAATGCAATGGAGCCCTAGAGCCCTCATGACAAATTACCGCAAACTGGGGGGCTTAGACAATGAAAAAAATTATTCTCTCGTAGTTTAGCAGGTCACAGTCTGAAATAAAGGTGCAGTAGGGCTGTGCTTTTTTCAAAAGCTTTAGGGAAGAAGCCTTTTCAGATTCTTCTAGCTTTGGTGGCTCCCAATGTTCCCTGACTTGTGTTAGCATAATTCTAATCCATGCTTCCGTTTTCCTATTGTTTTCTTTTTCTTGATGTCCTTTTCTATCTCTTATAAGAACACTGCCATTGGGTGGTGCCTGTGGCTCAAGGAGTAGGGCACCGGCTCCATATACCAGAGGTGGCGGGTTCAAGCCCGGCCTCGGCCAAAACAGAAGAACACTGCTATTGGGTGTAGGCCCCACCCTAACCCAGTATGATCTCATCTGGATCTTCACCAAAATTATATCTGTAAAGGCCTAATTTCCTAAGGCTACATTCCAAGGTTCAAGGTGGACATGAACTTAGGATCACTATGCGAAATGCTTTTTTTTTAATCATGAAAAAGTTCTCTGAAGTTTAAAGGACAGAACTAGAAGACCCTCACTACCTTTCCCACTCTGCTGAGAAGCACTTAACATAGCTCACTATAGATTCCCCTTTTTGGCAATGATAATAGCAATAACTAATTAGCATAAAATTAATCCAAGTAACTTTACATGCAGTCATTTTGATCTTATGTAACACTTTAGGAGGTGGGTTTTGATCAGGTCGCATTTTAAAGATTACGATAAAGCGTGAAAATGAAAGAGTCAGGATTCAATTCCAGACCCGTGTTTTTTCACTGTATCACAGTCCCTTGGAACCCTCCTCTCCCTGGGCTTCCACACTCCTGCGTTCGTCTGGGTGTGTCTGAGCTGGCACATTTCCTGGCTTGTGTTTTCTTCTTTCCATCTCCTAGCGTTGTCATTCTATCAACTTTGGCCATGCCCTGCCCCTATCCAATCCCGTTCAAATCCTTGCTTTCTTACCGGGATGGAGAAGACTTAATCCTATCTGTGGGCAGAACGGAAGAAGCCAGTGAACAGCAAAGATTGAAAGAGAGGAAGTGGTCAATGAAAGGGATCCAGGGAGAGGGCCACAAGCCAGGAGGAGGAATTCTCTTTAGGAAAGAACAGACACCTCTGCCTGTTAGACATTTGGTCATTTTAACAGGACAATGGTGATGGGAGAAGGACTAGGAAGTTCCCGTTGGCTTAAGGTCCTTCAGTTTCTGGCCATGAGCCTTGATGTGAAAGCCCAAATATGTCCAGCACCAGAAAATAGGAAGTGGCTCAAAATGTTTGGTGACTTAGTTTAATAACGAAACCTGGAAAGCATACAAAAAGGAAAGCTAAAAGCCTTCCTCTTTGTCACCTCATTAGTTGAGGCAATGAGTCTTAAAGACAGAGAGAACAAGGTCAGGACGCCGGGACATATGATCCTCAGTCTGGAGGAGTTTCCAGAAGCCACATGGGCTGGACGATTACAAACCGCTATCTTCTCCAGATGATCAATGGGGTGTCATGTGGCAAATGAGGACGACGCAAGCTTCAACAGCTGATTTCTTCAAATTGAGACCTCTAAATAAGCATGCCTTGTTGGGGAGGCAATAAAACCTCAGAACTCGGCTCTGGCTTCTTTTCATCTTATTAGGCTTGAGGTAATTATTCAGGTAATTCAGGAAAAATAAACTGCCATTGTTTGAATTACTCGGATAATTACCTGAATGTTTCACTTCAATCCCCTGGTGGAGGGCCAGCTGTAAATAAATGTCTCCCAGGCTCAAACAGTCTGATAACTGAAAACAGTCTTGGTGAGGAGCCAGGGTGCAACAGTGGAAGGAATTCAGCTTAAACAATTAGAAAACCTAAGGGTTTTAGGCCAAGCTCTGATGCATACTGCCCGCTTCCTCCTTATCACCTAGTCTACCTTACTGAATGCGAAGACATTTTGAGGATGGCAAACTGTAAGTTTTGCTAGCTGGTATAATTTAAGACATTGTTATTAATATTTTAGTACCCATAGCTGACGTAAACTTTTGTTCTGGCATAACACTAGATAAAGGTTTGATGCTGAGGTATGAGATCCCAGGGTAATCAATGCTTCTCAGCATTAGCTGTATGTTATACTTATCTGGGGAGCTCTTTTTTTTAGACAGAGGCTCACTATGTTGCCATTGGTTCAGTGCTGTGGAGTCACAGCTCACCACAACCTCAAATTCTTGGGCTTAAGTGATTCTCTTGCCTCAGCCTCCCAAGTAGCTGGGACTATAGGCGCCCGCCACAACGCCTGGCTATTTTTTTGGTTGTTGTTGCAGTTGTCATTGTTGTTTAGCCAGCCCAGGCCGGGTTCAAACCTGCCAGCCTCGGTGTGTGTAGTTGGTGCTATAACTACTGCACATAGGCACCGAGCCCTGGGGGGCTTTTAAAACATGGAGGATTTCCCTGGTCATCCCCTCTGGAGGACACACCTATCATGCACCTATCATGCACTATCTGCTTCCACCTTGGAAGCAGAGACTGGGCTCTCAACCGGACACTGGACTTGCAGCTTCCTTGATCTTGAGCTTCCACCCTCCAGAACTGTGAGAAAAAATTTCTCTTCTTTATAGAAATGTTTTAGACATTTTGTTCTAGCTGCAGAAACAGACGAAGGTTGCCCCAAATTGCCCCTTATCTGGGTCTCCGCGGTCCCCGATGGAAGCAGCAGGTTGGGACCTGAGGTGCCGGTGTGCTGATGTCACACTCTGCACAGAGAGACCCAGGCTCCATACTTCGAGTAACTAGCAGACTTGTCAAAGGCCAACTACCCCTGCTAGCTAATAGCAGAGGTGGGCAGAAAGAATCACTTTCATTTCATTTTAATGTCTTTAGACTTCCCCTCCCAAGGATGAGAACCAGGCTTATCCCTGCTCTGAGTGACCAGGTGCATCTGTAAAGTGCACTGGGACATCACGTCAACATCCATTAGACACAGTGAGACAGTAAGTACCACAGATATTGCTTCCTCCTGGCAGCAAATGTATCCCAAGTGCATGCCTGCCATCTGTCAGGCAGTGCGAGGAGCTAGAAAACTCTTCCTTCTGAAGCAATTCAGTGGGCCCCTCCAGCTTTGAAGCATCTGGTTGGTAACTGTGCTGTCAGCACGAAGCTACCTTCTCAGTTTCAAAAGCCCGTGTGTCGGAGCCTGAGGATAGGATTCCCATGGTCTAGACAGAAATGCCTGCTCCTAGGATGTACAGAGGAAGCTCTCCTTTAAGTCGTGGGGCACATGGCTCAGAAATGATCTCAAAATCTCTCAACAATCTCTCAGGAATGACCAAAGTCTCCCTGAATACAGCAGAACATCTGTTCCCTACATGTAACTCCAGGGAACACAGGCTGCCTTCCCCATGCACGTGTTGTTCCGGCTAGGATTTATGGCTTGTGAATTCAAAGGACTGTTTCTTTTGTCCCATGGCAAGATTTTCAAAGGGTGAAGTGCTCAGATTTAGAATAATTCTCCCAAAGGATTTACCCCCAGTTGTTGAAATATGGAAAATGCCAAGTGCCCATGATCTATTAAAGACAATGCAGTGATTATTCCTTATGAAGTGCTCTCCACACTTGGGAGAGAAGCACTTGTCCTTAAACATTCTCTCTCTATATATATATAAATATATGTATATACACACACATTTATATATACACACATATATACACATATATATGCATATATGTTTGTGTGTCGTGTAAAGGAATCTGGAGATTGTTCTAAGGATAATAAGGTTTTGGGCAGGAAAGGAGAGGGAGAGAGGGAGAGAAAGAGAGAGGTAGAGATGAAGAGAGACATATTTATTTTAAATGATTGGTTTATGTCAGTATGAAGGCTGACAAGCTCAAAATCCGCAGTTCAGGCCAGCAGTCTAGATACCCAGGAAGAGCTGATATTCCAGGTCAAGTCTGAAGGGTCCCTCTGCTGGCAGAATTCTGAATTCCTTCTTGTTCAAGGTAGATCAGTCTGTTCTATTAAGACTTTCAACTGATTATATGAAGCCCACCCACATTATGGAAGGCAATCTGCTTTACTTTACAACTTGGCGATTCACATGTTAATCTCATTTAGAAAAACACCCTCACAGAAATATAAAGAATAATATTTAACCAAATATCTGTGCACTGTGGCCCACCAAGTTGCCACATAAAATTAACCATCAGAGGAGTGAATAGGAGACGTCACCTCTAAATTCCGGAATTAGATAATTAGACAAAGAGGGTTAGTGTTGTATATAACGTTATTCAGTCCTAGTAGGTTTCAGGTTTCTGAGCTTTCCTGTGATAATTTTGCCTATAAAATATTTGGAACGAAATAAGAAATCAGTAACGTTCTTAAGTCACTAATGGTGAGCGAAATTTAATGCTGTTATATACTAGGTGGTAGGGTACTGGACAATGGGAGAGTTCATCATGGAATACTTGTTTTATTTATTTTTATTTTTATTTTTTTTTTGTAGAGACAGAGTCATACTTTATCGCCCTCGGTAGAGTGCCATGGCGTCACACAGCTCACAGCAACCTCTAACTCCTGGGCTTAGGCGATTCTCTTGCCTCAACCTCCCGAGTAGCTGGGACTACAGGCGCCCACCACAACACCCGGCTAGTTTTCTGTTTTGCAGTTTGGCCGAGGCTGGGTTTGAACCTGCCACCGTCGGTATATGGGGCGGGCGCCCTACTGGCTGAGCCACAAGTGCCACCTGGAATACTTGTTTTAATCTGAACTTTACTGTAGTACTGGAAATACAGAGATAAAATATGTATTCTGGGTTTGAGAAGCTATTTTCTATCAGAACAAAAACATCTCAATATAATAAATATACATTTAACAAAGTAACAATATATAAAATATATAATATAATAAATAATTGCTTTACTAGCGATAGAGACACGTGTTGTGAGCAGAGAGGAGGGAGCTGAGCTTGTCTGGGGAACAGGTGAATGCTTCCCAGAGGAGGCAGATCTCGGCTGACGCTTTTGGAGGGATGCCAAGTTTGGGAGGGCACTCCTTTCATTTAAGATCATGGAAGCGTGAAGACCATAGGCATGCTCAACAATTCACGAATGCTCTAGAGCAGTGGTCTCAACCTTCCTAATGCCACGGCCTTTTAATACAGTTCCTCGTGTTGTGGTGACCCCCGACCATAAAATTATTTTCGTTGCTACTTCATAACTGCAATTTTGCTACTGTTATGAATCGTGGTATAAATATCTGATATGCAGGATGTATTTAGGCGACCCCTGTGAAAGGCTTGTTTGACCCCCAAAGGGGTCGTGACCCACAGGTTGAGAACCGCCGCTCTAGATGAATAATGGGGTAAGGTGGTGCAGGGTAGGGGGATAGTGGAATAGAAGGCAGGTTACAGACACAGTGGCCATATCTGAAGGTGTATGTGTCATGCAGAGGAATTTGGGGATTGTCCTATGGGAATAAGGTTTGGGGCAAGAAGATAATGTGATCAGATATTGTAGCAGCCCATATACTGAACAGCAAGGAGGAGTGGGAGTTAGAAGAAACACCTGTATAGCTCGCAAGGTAGCACATTGGTGATAAGGGCGTGGGCGGGGATTTGGCTCTCCTAACAAACATGAGAGCTCTCAGATGACAGCATCAGTGATTAGCAGTCTCCACACCTGTGGTGGTGTTTTTTGTTTGTTTGTTTTTGTCTTTGGCTGGGGCAGGGCTTGAACCTGCCACCTCCAGTATATGGGCCCAGAGCCCTACTCCTTTGAGCCACAGGCACCGCTCCTACTCCTGTGGTGTTAAGAGCCACGGGAGTGTGTCTGTAAGAGGCTAGAGGAGCAGGCAGTCCGGAGCACGCATCTATCATGGGCTCACTCGCTCTGACTCTGTTGTTTCTCCTGCCTGCAGAATGCCCCACGGCATCTCAGTGAAAGACTGCTAACGACTGCTGGGATGTATTCTTCTATTAAGACTGCTTTACTCCCTCCAATACTATCTTTCTTTCCCTCCCACTTCTGCTAAAGCAAATAGCCCTCAGGCACCTAGAGCAATTGTTCTGAGCCAGGTGCCTAGCGGTCCCCGTCCGGAACCTAGATGGGCTTGGCCAGAGACCTGGCCAGTTCCGGGCCTGACAAGTGGCTACCACGAAGGAACCTGACGAAATAGGAATGTAAGCATATTTTATTGGCAATGGGGAGGGCGAATTGGAAGTGTTGAAGACTAGAGGCCAAGAGATTATAGTTGTAACAGTCAAGGAGAAAGAGGATTGGAGGACCTTGCCTAGAACAGTGTGAGTGAAGATGAAGACAGCACGACGCACGCCAAGTAATTGGGGAGGAGGGGAAGGGGCAGCAGTAAGACTGGGCGATTTATTTGCTGCAGCCACAAGAGAGAAGTAGATAGCAGGGACATGTCCAGGGTTTCCGTGTTGGGAAGCTGGTAAACAACGGGGCATATCACAGATCATAGGGTCATATCAATCAACGGGGCATATCACATATAGGATGAGAAGCAAGGCGAGGTCGACAGAGGAGACAGTTTGAGGTGTGCTGGAAGCACACTAAAGATTAACATTTGTAAATATGTGGAAATTAAACAACACATTCCTAACCTCATATTTCCTGAGTTAAAGGAAAAAGAAAGTAGAAAACACTTTGAGATGAATGAAAATGAAAACACAACATACCCAAATGCAGAGGATACACAAAGCAATGCTTAGAGGGAAATTAGAGCTATAAACACCTATATTTATTTATTTTATTTTTGAGTATTTTGGATTTCAGATTTTTTTTTTTTGTTTTTGTTTTTGAGACAGACTCTCATTCTTTTGCCCCAGGTTAGAGTGCTGTGGGGCATCAGCCTAGCTCACGGCGACCTCAAACTCCTGGGCTCAAGAAATACCTATATTAAAAAAATAGGATCTCAAATCAATAACCTAAACATTTACTTTAAGAAACTAGAAGAAGAAGAGCAAATTGAACCCAAACCGAACAGCAGTAAGTGAATAATAAAGATTAGAGCAGAAACAAATGAAATAGAAAATAGAAAAACAACAGAGAAAATCGATGAAACCAAAAGTTGATTCTTTGAAATGGTCAACCAGATTGACAAACATTTATGTAGACCAACCACACAAAAAAGATTCAGATTACTAAAGTAAGTAATGAAAGATGGACATTACTCCTGGCCTTATAAAGATAAAAAGATAGCTTATAAAGGAATACTGTGAGTGACTGTATGCCAACAGATTAGATAACTCAGATGAAATGGACAAGTTCCTAGAAAGACTTGAATCACTAAACCTGACTCAAGAAGTAATACCAAGCATGTAAAGGACCTGTACCAAATGAAGAGATTGAAGTACTAATTTCAAAACTTTCTACAAAGAAAAGTTCAGGACCAGATAGTTGTTCTGGTAAATTCTACCAAATATTTGAAGAAGAATTAATACCAATACAAATTTTTTGTAAATTCTTCCAAAAGGGAAAGGAACACTTCCAAATTCTTCTTCTTCTTCTTCTTTTTTTTTTTTTTTTTTGACATAGTTTCACTTTTTTGCCCTTGGTAGAGAGCTGTGGTGTCATAACTCACAGCAACCTCAAATTCTTGAGCTCAAGTGATCCTCCTGCCTCAGCCTCCCAAGTAGCTGGGACCCACAACACCCAGCTATTTTTTAGAGAAGGGGTCTTGCTCTTGCTTAGGCTGGTTTCGTACTTCTGAGCTCAGGCAATCTACCTGCTTTGGCCTCTCAGGTAGATTTGGCTGGGATTACACCAAATCATTCTTGAGATCATTATTGATACATAATATTAATTGATACACAAATTAGGCAAAGACATCCTTAAAATAAACCTATAGACCAATTATCTCATGAATACAGATGCAAACTTCTCATGAAAATACTAGCAAACTAAACCCAGCCATGTATAAAAAGGGTTTATGCACCTTGCCTGAGATATATGAAAAGTAATGAACACAATACACTATTTAATAGGAGAAAGAGAAAAACATGATCATCTCAATAGGTACAGAAAAAGCACCTGACTTTTCCATGATGAAAACAACAAAGTAGAAGTAGAGGCAACTTCTGATAAAACTTCTGTATGTATGAAAAGCTCACAGTTAACATCATACTTAATAGATGAAAGCCTGAAAGCGTCCCCCTCACATCAGCAAGGATTTCTGATCTTCCACATCTATTCAACATTGTGCCAGAGGTTCTATTCAGGGCAATTGTGCAAGAAAATAGAAATAAAAGTCATCTAGATTGGAAAGAAAGAAGTAAAACTAGCTCTATTCATGGGCAACATCAATTTATATAGAAAGTCTTAAGGAACTCACAAAAAGTTACCAGATCTAAAATAAATTCAGCAAGTTAGCAGAATATAGGATCTATTTACAGAAATCAGATGTATAAACTAATGAATAATTTGAAAATGAAATTAAGAAAAAATTCCATTTACACGAGTATCAAAAAGAGGTGCAAATCGGTCCATCAAATGTTACAAATCATCATTGAAAGACATTTAGAAACTTAAATAAATGGAAAGGCATCCTGTGTTTATGAATTGGACTCAGGCAATCCACCCACCGATTTGCACCTTGGTCTCCCAGAGTGCTGGGATTACACTATTGTTAACATAGTGATACTCCACAAAATGCCCTTAAGATTCAGTGCAATTAATATAAAAATTGTCCTTTCTCCTTCCCTTCTTTTCTCTTTCTTTCTTTTGCAGAAATGAAAAGTTGATCCTAATTTTCACATGGAAGTGCAAAGCACCCTACCTATCCAAAGTAGTTTTGAAAAGAACCAAGTCAGAGGACTCACATTTCCTGATGTTAAAGCATTACAAAGTTACAGTAATCAGGGCTGTTTGGTACTGCCATAAGGATAGACACATGAAATAGAGTTAAAACTGTTACATTTATGGTAAATTGAGTTTTAACAATCCAGTGAGGAGAAGAATAGTCTTTTCAACAAATGGTCCGGGGACAACTAGATATTCACATGCAAATAATGAGGCTGAAGACCTCCCCGGGCTCCTACTGTATGTGAAAACTAATTCAAAATAGATCAAAGACATAAATATAAGAGCTAATATTATAAACATCTTAGAAGACAACAGAGGTTCAAATCTTTGTGCTCTTGGATTAGACGATGACTTTTTAAAATATAAGATCAAAACACGAGCAACAAAGGGAAGAGCAGATAAAGTGGACTTCATTGATATTAAAAACTGTGCTTCAAAGGGCATTATCAAGAAAACGAAAAGGCTGCCTGTGGAATGGAAGACAATATTTGCAAGTCATATACATGATGTGAATCCATCTCCAGAATCCAGAATATGTGGAGAATTCATAACATACAGAGGATTCAGAATATATGAAGAACTCTTAGAACTCAGCAATATGAGGACAAATAACCCAATTGAAAAACAGTGAAGGGTTTGAATAGACATTTCTTCAAAGATCTACAAATGACAAGGAAGTGCAGGAAAAGAGCCTGTGCCCCTTTCCTCATTAGGAGTGTAGTGGGTGTTTGCAGTTACTCTTCTGGATAACACCATCTTCCCCCTTTATCCTCCTCTAGTCTTCCAGCAATTTTATCCACTAAACTGTATCTTATCCCATTCATGTTGAAATACCTATAGTGATTTATTTTTTCTTGACTTAACATCGACTGAAGCAACATATGAACCCAGAACTTTTCAGAGCCTCATAGGGAATCCTCCATAGAAATATGTTTATAAAAATTCTGTGTTAAAAATGAACCCAAAGCCTTTGCACAGGTAAAGAATAAACACTTGTGAGAGAGTGATACAGAAGGGGCTCAGAAGAATTGAACTGTGTAAGAAGAGAAGGGTGAACCAAGAGGATCTCACTAGAATGAGGACATTTCCTTCAGCTTCTCACTAAAGTAGGGGTGTCCAACCTTTTCTTTTCTCTGCTGAATGTTGAAAGAAGTGTTATCTTGGACCACACACTAAATAGACAAACACAATTGAAAGCTGACGAGCAAAAAAAAAAAAAAAAAAAAAGCCCTGTGCATACTCTTTTTTTTTTTTTTTTTTTCAGTTTTTGGCCAGGGCTGGATTTGAACCCACCACCTCTGGCATATGGGGCCGGCGCCCCACTCCTTTGAGCTACAGGCGCCGCCCCCCTGTGCATACTCGTGATATCTGGCACCACAGAGAAGCACAAAAAGCCCTCACAAAATCAGCATGTGGCCCGTGGGCAGCAGGTTTGACACCCCTGCAGGAAAGCTTCCCTCCAGTTTCACAGTGGCACTGTGCTAAGAGTTTAGGGATTACACAGAAGGCAGAGACATTTTCCTTGACCCCCCCCCCCCCCATGGAGCTCATGGTGTGGTGAAAGAGACATTGATAACAGAGGTCATAACAAGGGACTGGGCAAGGCGTCTGGGCAAGCCAGACATCTGTACTGCCCATTGCCCATCTTGGCTTGACTGCAATTGCCACAGTAAGCTCAGTGCACCAAGAGGGGCCCTGCTCACTGAAGTGGCTAAAATGACCCGTTTGGCCAAGGCTCAGCCATGCAGCAGAAAAGAGGTGATACAATTCATTCTTATAATGGAGACTCTTCACAGGATTGACACTGGAGTGATAAGACTGAAGCATGCGTTCAAAATCTGTAACTCTGGGAGTGTGTCCATAACTGTCCACTTAGGGACACTTTTCTTTTAAATTGGTATTCTTAGAAATGAGGCCTTTAATTTTTTTTTTTTAATTATTTTTTATTGAGTCATAGCTGTGTACAATAATTCAGTCATAGGGCACAGTGTGCGGGCTTCACATACAATCGGAGATATTTTTATCAACCTGATTAATATAACATTCATGATATTTTCTCATTTACTATGTGAAAACAATTTTGTTCTTAAATGATCATTTTATCTTACACAGAGGGGACTTTATATAGTTCTTTTCTTTTTTTTTTAATTTTTAATTTTTAATTTTTTTCCTTTGTAAACAGAGTCTTAGCCTCTTGCCCAGGTAAGCTTCAGCTTAGCTCACAGCAACCACAAACTCCTGGGATCAAGGGATCCTTCTGCCTCAGCCTTCACAGTATCTGGGACTACAGGCACTTGCAACAATGCTTGGCTAATTTTTTTTTTTTTATTGTTTTTTAGTAGAGACCTGGTCTTGCTCTTACTCAGGCTCCTCTTGAACTTCTAAGCTCAAAGAATCTTGTCAGGATTGCAGGTGCCACCATGGCAAGCCTCTTATGCTCATTCTTAAGTTATTATGTTTTAGTTACACATCATAAAAACCCTTTGTCCAATGTTGCAGGAAATTAATTATACATCAATCAATAAGCCCTTTTGTCTTAAGTGGTAGGGCACTAGCTATGCATAATAAACCTTCTTATCTCAATAGCAAATAGCAGCGTACTTAATATGAGTTACTACTTTCTAAACCACCTGTTGTTATCTTCAGCCCAGGGCCCTGATGGCTTTCACAGTGCTGTAACCAGGGGAGGACAGTGAATGTGACTGATAACTAGTTAGATCATTAAGCAACTTTTACAGTTGAGGAGGGGTGGGGTTGAAGTTGTTTTTCTCTCTTACATCATTGTCTCTTTTAATAATCCAGTTTGGCCAATGCTCAGACATGATATAAATGAATGGAACTTCACCATTAAGATCCACATCCCTAAAATTAATGACTCCATCCAATCAACAGCCAGAAAAGTAGTTTGCTATTTATGAATTTGGCTAGTATGTTTTATTCAATACATAAATCTAATAGCCTCTCAGAAACAATTTGCGTTTACCTTTGAAGGATCATAAGGAAAACAAAAAATGTCAGGATCCTCAAACTACTTATGTGAAAGGGAAAGATAAGTTTGGAGGCTGCTCTATGACCTATGACAACACCCTCTTCCAGATGAATGGCTGTTACTTCACAACCTTGTGTCAAAACATTCCAAGACCAACCCCACCCCCCAAAAGGCAAATGTCCTCAAGACTACCCCAACAAATTATGTACAAATAAATTCTTTGCTGGCTTACACAAGGAGTGTCAATTGAAACTTTTGGTCTGCAATCTATATCTATCTCCTGAAACTAAAATCTGTTCAATTCCACACTGATAATGTCAATTACAAGCCTATCTTCCCATGGTGAGAGTAAAGACAAGATGAGATCATACATCTCATTTTAAAACCTCCTTAAAACCTCCTTGTTAAAAGCAGCCACAGATGTGTTTGTGGTTTGCAATGTTTCCTGGATATATCTTGAAGCAGACTTAATAAACCTTGATTGATCGAAATTCTTGCTTCAGTCATGTGAATGACTGAAGCAAAAGAGATGAGGGGTTGGTCTTGGAATGCTTTGACACAAGGTTGTGAAGTAACAGCCATTCATCTGGAAGAGGGTTATCAGAACAATATACTTTCATTCATTTCCCCATGGGATATATTAACTTAAATAATAAGTGGCAGAAAATGAGAGTCACACTTAATTGACTTTATTTTTATTTATTTATTTATTTATTTATTTTTGAGACAGAGTCTCACTATGTCACCCTCAGCAGAGTGCTGTGGTGTCACAGTTCACAGCAACCTCAACCTCTTGGGCTTAACTAGTTTTTCTCTTCCTCTTTCTAAATATGACATGAGCCATTTGTTAGTAACCCCCTGCCTTTTACCCGGCCTCTCTGTCTATCCAATCTTCCTGAGCACTTGGGATTCTTTCCACCGTATCTTTTGGCAGTTTTTGTTATGCACCTTTGTTATAAATCAACAAAAGCCTTCTGAAGAAACTAGAGAGGGGCTGCATTTTCTCTGTTTTCTGCTCAGCCTGAAGTAATGTAAGCCTTCTCCAGGCATTCTCAGACTTGATGCTTTAAACTGGGGTAGGTTATTTTTCCTCAGCATCATTTCCCAGTGGGCTTTCAAACCTGGTCAGGGTTCAGTGGGCAATGACCCCTGACAAAGCTGTGGCTGTTTTTCTGGAGGGGAAGAAAGCATTTTAAAGGCATATAGAGAGAAGAAAAAGAGATGAGGTGAAAATGGCTCACAGTATACTCCATACAAACAAGCGAGCATAGTTCAGATCTCCTCCTATTTCATTCCATGGAAGAGACCCTCTAAAAACCAGAACTCCTTCCCTAGAGAGGCCTTACGAATGTGCCATGGCAATCTCCCACCAGGCATAAAACTGTATATATTCTCTACCTGTATTTCTGAACTCCCAGCACTCCCCTCCACTCTCACCCTGAGGTTTGGAACCCTGTCCCCCATAGAGTCCAGATTTGGGGGCATTTTCTCAAGAGGTGTGGACAGGGCGTGGGCTATTGCAGGTCTGTGCTGATTCTGTGGCATGGGAGTAAGGAGAAGAAGGTGAACTGAGGCTAAGGGAACCCTACAATAAAGGGAAAGGCAGTGCCCCACGGCACAGAGCAGCAGCAGTGGCAACGGGAGCAATAGGGCTCACACCCCTAGGGATATTTTGAAGAGACACTCCCTGCCTCTCTGGGCAATGAGAGGAAGCCAGGCATCTTCTCCAGTGGCAGCCACTGGCGGAACAGAACTGGGACAGAAACACAGGCCCCATGAGTAAGGGCATGCCTGAGATGGTACCAGCTTGGGCAAAGCGTGGGGGCTAGACTATGCATACTCCCAGGGCAGGACTGAGCCAGGACTGCTTTAGTGAACCTAAGATGCACCCAGCCCTCAGGGGATCATAGCTGAGAGAAAGGCAGGCAGGAAACCAAAAGCTGCGTGTGAGCTCTAACTGCACCCACCACAACATAGACTATAGCCAAGACAGATACCCCACTTCTGGGCAGCAGCACAGACCGGGGCTGAGTCATAGTTTCTGTGAACTCAAACAGCATCTGATCCACAGTTGAATATAGCCAGGACAGAAACAAATTCTGGGAAATTGTTCTGTTCTATCAGCAACATCAATCAGGAGCAGAGCGGGACCTGAGTGAACCGCCCCAGCCTCCATTGAATACCTGAGGATGGCAGGCCTCAACTTTCCCTGCAGGATAGTGGCAGAGAATGGTAGCCTGGCTGAGGAGACATAAATCTCCCTAGACTCAGGCTGGTGCAAACCCCTGGAGCATCAGCTCATTGGAGGGAACTGGGTCAAAGCCCTGTGGGGTTACCAGTGACTGGGTGTGACAGAGGTACAAGGTGGGGAAGGAGGCTTCAATCATCCCAAACTAATTCATTTGCTGGGTGGGTCCTTCAGACCTCAAGAAGCACTGGAGCAAGTCATACTTGAGCTTCCAGCAGACCCCTGCTATTGAGTTGTTGGAGACCTTTTGAACTCTCCCAACTGAGACCAGTACTGACTGGGACAACTGAATTGGACCTCTTAAACTGGGCCAATCACCTGAGGACTATCCCAAGTGGTACCCAGGGTGTATGGTTGTGGGAAGGTTTGATTTTCCTTTTCCAGTTGTTGTCTGTGGGGGGTGGGTGACTTAATTGCTGGTATTTCTCCACAGCTTAGACTTCAACCCAGAGTAACTGATTCACTAGGGTAGGACCAAGACCACTGAAAACAAGACAGAGCCACTTAGCTCCACCACACCAAGTAAGTCCCCAGTGTCTCAGGCTGCAGAATTGCACAGGTCCTTGGCAAAGCTCTCAGGGAAATGGTACAGATGCCAGTCCTAGCTCTTGGGCAAAGGACTGGTTAATCACTACTGTAGGAGCTCCCCAACCCAACTTCACCTTATCTGCACATCTAGCCAAATGGTGTAAAAAAACCATGGAGCAGAATGAGCGGGAAAACTCTAGTAACATGAATAACAAGAGTAGATCAACTCCCCCAAGGAATGACATAGGGGACACAATTGAAGATACCATTCATAAACAAATGGATGAGATGTCAGAAATCGAATTCAGAATTCGATTGCAAATAAGATAAATAGAATGGAAATAAAGTTGGAATTAGAAATTTAAGGAGCATTTTAAAAGTTGTCTCAAGAAGTCAATGAAGTCAAAGACAAAATCACCAAAGACTGTGACACATTGCAACAAGAATTTGAAGTCCTCAAAGATCTGGGAAATACAGTAGAATCCCTCAGTAATAGAATGGAGCAAGCAGAAGAAAGGATTTCTGACATTGAAGACAAATTTTTTGAACGTTCCCAAATGCACAAAGAGGAAGAGAAATGGAGAGCAAAAATGGATCATTCTCTCAGAGAGCCCTGGGATAATTCAAAGAAAACTAATATTCACCTTATAGGAATCCCTGAAGGCAACAAAGTTGCTTCACAAGGCACAGAGGCTCTTCTTCATGAGATTATCAAAAAGAATGTTCCAGAAATTCCAAGAGATTCTGAAATTCAGATAGCAGACAGTTTCAGAGCCCCAGCATGACTCAACCCAAATAACACAACCCCAGGCACATCATAATTAATTTCACCAAAGTTAATATGAAGGAGAAAATTCTTAAAGCAGCCAGATGTAAGAAAACTATAACCTACAAGGGAAAGAATATTAGAATTTCTGCAGATCTCCCTTCTGAAACCTTTCAAGCTAGAAGAGGGTGGTCATTGGCTTTTTATCTCCTAATACAAAATAACCTTCAACTCAGGATCCTGTATCCAGCAAAACTGAGTTTCATTTATGATGTAGAAATTAAATACTTTAATGACATTCACATGTTGAAGACATTTGCCATAACTAAACCACCTCTCCAGGATATTCTCAGACCTATCCTCCATAATGACCAGCACAATTCTCCACCACAAAAGTAAACTAACTCAGAAAGTTTTGATCAAATTCCACCTTTCACAGTGGCAAAAGGATTAAAAATGTCCAATGGACTTTCAAAAAACTCAATATCCAAAATTCTACCAGGCTTATCAATATTCTCAATTAATGTGGAAGTTTTAAATTGTCCTCTAAAGAGGCACAGGTTGGCAGACTGGATACAAAAACTCAGGCCAGATATCTGTTGCATACAAGAATCTCATATTACCTTAAAAGATAAATGTAGACTCAGGGTGAAGGGATTGTCGTCTATATTTCAGGCAAATGGAAATCAGAAAAAAGCGGGTGTTGCAATTTATTCGCAAATAAAATAGACTTTAAACCAACAAACGTAGGAATGATAAAGATGGTACTTCATACTTGTGAAGGGTAACATTCAACATTATGATATTTCAATTATTAACATTTGTGCACCCAACCAGAATGCACCTCAATTTATAAGAGAGACTCTAACATACATGAGCAACTTGATTTCCTCCAGCTGCATAATAGTCAGAGATTTTAACACTCTTTTTGAAGTGTTGGATAGATCCTCCAAAAGAAGCTAAGAAAAGAAATTTTAGATTAAACTTAACCATCCAAAATTTGGATTTAACAGACATCTACAGAACATTTCTTCCCAACAAAACTGAATACACATTCTTCTTGTCAGTCCACAGAACACACTCCAAAATTGATCACAACTTAGGTCACAAATCTAAACCCAGCAAATTTGAAAGAATAGAAATTAGAACTTACATCTTCTCGGAACATCATGGAATAAAAGTTGAACTCAGTAACAACAGGAATCTGCATACTCATACAAAAACATGGAAGCTAAATAACCACATGCTCAGTGATAGCTGGGTCATAGATGAGATTAAAAAGGAAATTACCAAATTTTGGATCAAAATGATAATAAAGACACAAATTATCAGAACCTCTGGGATATCACAAAGGCAGTCCAAAAAGGGAAATTAACAGCACTGCAAGCCTTCCTCAAGAGAATAGAAAGACAGGAAGTTAACAACTTAATTGGATATCTCAAGCAACTGGAAAAAGAAGAGCATTCCAACCCCAAACCCAGCAGAAGAAAAGAAATAACCAAAATTAGAGCAGAATTAAATGAAATTGAAAACAAAAGGATTATACAACAGATCAATAAATCAAAAAGTTGATTTTGTGAAAAGGTCAAGAAAATAAATAAATGTTTGTCTAACCTAACCAGGAATAAAAGAGTAAAATCTCTAATTTCATCAATCAGAAATGGTAAAGATGAAATAACAACAGACTGCTCAGAAATTCAAAAAATCCTTAATGAATATTATAAGTAACTTTATCTCAGAAATATGAACATCTGAAGGAAACAGACCAATACTTGGAAGAACATCACCTTCCAAGACCTAACCAGAATGAAGCGGAAATGTTGAACAGGCCGATATCAAGTTCTGAAATAGCATCAACTATACAAAATCTCCCAAAAAAGAAAAACCCGAGATCAGATGGCTTCACATCAGAATTCTACCAAACCTTTAAAGAGGAACTAGTACCTATATTACACAACCTTTTCCAAAATATAGAAAAAGAAGGAATACTACCCAACACATTCTATGAAGCAAACATCATCTTGATCCCCAAACCGGGAAAAGACCCAACAAGAAAAGAAAATTATAGACCAATATCACTAATGAATATTGATGCAAAAATATTCAACAAGACCCTAACAAACAGAATCCAGCAACACATCAAACAAATTATATACCATGACCAAGTGGGTTTTATGCCAGAGTCTCAAGGCTGGTTCAATATATGTAAATCTATAAATATAATTAATCACATAAACAAATTAAAAAACAAGGACTACATGAATCTCTCAATTGATGCAGAAAAAGATTTTAATAATATCCAGCATCCTTTCATGATCAGAACACTTAAGAAAACTGATATAGAAGGGACACATCTTAAACTGATAGAAGCCGTCTACAGCAAACCCACAGCCAATATCATATTGAATTAAGTTCAATTGAAATCATTTACACTCAGATCAGGAACCAGGCAAGGTTATCCATTGACTTCACTACTTTCTAACATTGTAATGGAAGTCTTAGCCATCACAATTAGGGAAGAAAAGGTGATCAAAGAAATCCATAAAGGGACAGAAGAGATCAAACTTTCACTCTTCACAGATCATATGATTGTATATCTTGAAAACACCACGGATTCTACTACAAAACTATGAGAAGTTATCAAGGAATACAGCAGCATCTCAGGTTACAGAATCAACACTCATAAATCTGTAGCCTTTATATATGCCAACAATAGTCAAGTGGAAAAAAAAGTCAAGGACTCTATTCCGTTCACAGTAGTGCCAAAAAAGATGAAATATTTGGGAGTTGCCTAACAAAGGATGTGAAAGATGTTCACAAAGAGAACTATGAAACTCTAAGAAAATAAATAGCTGAAGATGTTAACAAATGGAAAAACATACCATGCTCATGGCTGGGAAGAATCAACATTGTTAAAATGTCCATACTACCCAAAGCAATGTACAATTTTAATGCAATCCCTATTAAAGCGCCAATGTCATACTTTAAAGATCTCGAAAAAAATAATACTCATTTTATATGGAATCTGAAAAGACCCCAAATAGCCAAGACATTACTCAGAAATAAAAACAAAGCAGGAGGAATCACACTACCAGACCTCAGACTATACTACAATCGATAGTGATCAAAACAGCATGTTACTGACACAAAAACAGAGAGATAGATGTATGGAACAGAATAGAGAACCAAGAGATGAACCCAGCTACTTACTGCTATTTGATCTTTGACAAGCTAATTAAAAACATTCAGTGGAGAAAAGATTCCCTATTTAACAAATGGTGCTTGGTGAATTGGCTGGCAACCTGTAGAAGACTGAAACTAGACCCACACCTTTCACCATTAACTAAGATAGACTCTTGCTGGATTAAAGATTTAAACTTAAGACATGAAACTATCAAAATATTAGAAGAAAGTGCAGGGAAAACTCTTGAATAAATCGGCCTGGGAGAATATTGTATGAGGAGGACCTCCCGGGAAGTTGAAGCATTATCAAAAATACACTACTGGGACTGATCAAACTAAAAAGCTTCTGCGCAGACAAGAACACAATACGTAAAGCAAGCAGACAGCCCTCAGAATGGGAGAAGATATTTGCAGGTTATGTCTCTGACAAAGGTTTAATAACCAGAATCCACAGAGAACTCAAATGCATTAGCAAGTAAAGAACAAGTGATCCATCTCAGAGTGGGCAAGGGACTTGAAGAGAAACTTCTCTGAAGAAGACAGGCACACAGCCTACAGACATATTTTAAAATGCTCATCATCCTTAATCATCAGAGAAATGCAAATCAAAACTACTTTGAGGCTCGGCGCCTGTGGCTCAACGTGCTAAGGTGCCAGCCACGTACACCTGAGCTGGCAGGTTCGAATCCAGCCAGGGCCCGCCAAATAACAATGACAGCTGCAAACAAAAAATGGCCGGGCGTTGTGGTGGGTGCCTGTAGTCCCAGCTACTTGGGAGGCAGAGGCAAGAGACTTGCTTGAGCCCAGGAATTTGAGGTTGCTGTGAGCTGTGATGCAACAGCACTCTATCCAGGGTGACAGCTTGAAGTTCGGTC
>CAUYRH010074966.1:0-12111 GCA_963574655.1 Perodicticus potto
TCCCAGCTGCTCAGGAGGCTGAGGCAAGAGAATTGCCTAAGCCCAGGAGTTGGAGGTTGCTGTGAGCTGTGACTCCACAGCACTCTACCGAGGGCAATAGAGTGAGACTCTGTCTCTACAAAAACAAAAACAAACAAACAACCCCCCCCCAAAAAAACCCATAGTGCATTAGATTTGGGGGTCTGTGACCTCCAGGGCACCGAGTCACTGAGGCGCAAGTCCTCAGAAGCTAGACCAAACCGATCATCGGTAAAATCTCCCTGAAGTAATTCCCCCGCCTTCACATTGTACGGCTGTTTTTTTTTTTTTTTTTTTGATTTCATAGCTTTACAATCATATTTTTTGTTTACTCAAGTACTATTCATTTTTTGTGGTCTCCGCCACCAGCCTGTAAGAGTCACGTGAGCAGAGGCTGTCTTAGCTTGGGTTTCCCCCAAACAAGAATATTTTTCTTTGGGAGGTGATCTCAGAACGCACAGCGAGACAGCAGGGCAAGTACCACGGGAAGGAAAAAGGGCAATGAATGAGGAGCTAATCGGGGCGTCCTGCTGTGGCCAGCTGGAGCTCAGTCCTGGGCAACCTTGGAGAGTTGATGGGACACACCTAAGAATTCCCCTCTAAAGTGCAAGGAAGCGGGATGTCTGTTTATCAGTGATAGGGCCCAAAGTAGGGAACCGCCCAAATAGAACCGTCCACCCCGGGAAAGAACGTCCAGCGCAGAAGGAAGGAGTGCGCCAGTCCCCACCCCTCCGAACTCTTAGTCCCATCCGCTTTCACCCACGTGCTGACTTCTTTTTCGAACTCAGCCTGCTCACACCCAAGTGAATTAAGCCCGTGTTGCCCACACAGAACCTGGATTCCGCTTCCTTTCGTTCTTGTCTTGGAATAACCTCTCTTTTCGGTCCTTAACCGCTCCGCCAGCTCCCATCGCTCATTGGCTGAAGGATGCTCCTGGGCTATTTAACTCCAGGGCACTTGTAGCCCGCTTTTACGCCGGGGAGAGAGTCTGCTCCTACAGTGGGGAAATGCATTCAGGGAAAGTGATGCTGGGCAGGTGGGTGTAAGTGGGAACTTGCGCAGGCAGTCTCGAGGTACTCTCAGAGTCTGCTTTCCACGCAGTCTGCAGCCCAGTGCCAAAGACACGATCAGCAGTCGTGGAATGACGGAATGAATGGAGGCGCGTCTCCAGGGGACCAGGGGACGGGAGTTCTTACAGAGCAGAAAGCTGAGCGAGCCCTTGGAAAAACCTGGCCTGCAGCATTTCCCAAACTGTCCCATGCACCCTGGAGAATAAGGGCTCCGTGGCCATGAAGTTTGGCACCTACTGTTTACGATCTCCCCCTTTGGAGAAATACAATCCATATCACCATCGTAAATGTTCTGAGAAGTCTTGCAATAAAAAAATCTATTTAACGCAATGTTTCCCAGTTACTTTGGTTGCTGAAACTTTTTGTTTTTAATGAAACATTTTCTTCCTCCTTAACCCATTTGGAGAGCTTTGGCTGTTCCAAGCCCCCAGAGCACCCAGATAAAGGTTGATTGCCACCCAGAGGAGTGGGAATCTCAGGCGGCCTCTGTGGCAGGATAGAGCTTTGACTCTCTCTGTTCTGCTTCCTGAACTCCAGCTTCTGTAATGACATCACTTTGAGTTCTGGGGGTGGGAGCTGGCAGTCCACTACCCACCTTGCCTGGATTCTTTCAAGTTGTTTTGGAGAAAATTCCTTTCACTTGTCAGCCCCCTAGAAGGAGGGGCTGGAAGAATGAGAGAGGGCAGGAGGCTTGAAACAGGCCAGGGAATTTCTGATATGTTTACCCAATATTTAGACCAAGCCTCAATTTATTTACATTGAACATTTTGGTAACCATCTGCTCTTAAACTAAATGGAAAATTATCCTTCTTCTGCTGCAGTGGCAGCTCCCTCGGATGTTTTTAATAAAAAAAAATCTATCATTTTAATGCAGACAGCTCAGCTAATAAAAATGATCTGTGCCATTAGTAATTATCCCACAAATACAATGCAAACTAGCAGAGAGGCCTGAGGGGACCCTGATGCTTACAGTGATCCTCGTTGGCTCAAGCAGGGTGAGACGGCTCAGCACCTGTGGGAAAACAGGTGCGTCTGAGGAGGGAAGAGCCCTGGAATTCACACAGAGGCCAGAGCCAGGCAGAGGGTCTGGGGTCCTAAAGCCTGGATCTTGGAGTGGTTGCACAGGAGGAGGCAACAGAGATAAAAATGCAACCCAAGTAGGGCTTAATCATAAATGCTACTTATGGGCTTCCCCTCTACCCACCTCAGCTCTGCCATGTAATCCTACAAACCAGAAACTACTGACCACATCCATCAAACCCTCTGCACCACTCTGCAGAAAAGGCAGCTGGGAGGGTCTCAGCGGGGGGGTACAGACTCAGGCCTTTGGGGGCTGGGCAGGTGATGCAAATGTGCAGAGCATGGAGGGTGTTGAAAAAAACAGAATTGTGAGCTTTTGGCAAGCTGGAAGAGGAATTTCTCACCTAAAAATCATTTGAACGAAACAAAAATTTTAAACACACTGGGCATATTAAACATGTTGCAGGTTAGATTTGGCTGCGGGCCACCAGTTTGAGACCCTGCTCTAAGCAAAGAATTCCCCCATCTGTGACACAGTGCTAATCTTTCATGGCCAGGGGAGGGCTGGGTCATTTCCATTCTTTTTTGGGCTGAGAAGTCAGAGGTGAGGATGTACAGACAGATATGCTGGGACTGCTGTCCCCAGAGCCTGGGAGGAGAAGGCACACCTCTGCATTCCAGCTGTGGTCTAGAGGCAGATGGATCTGACCCCAGCCTGTTGGAGCTGGGGGGTAGATCATTGAACACATCTTGGAAAATGAGCCCGAGGCTTCCAAAATCCTGAGCCTTCCAAGGCAATTGGATCCTGGAGTTGAGCTGGTGGTGGGTGTGAGAGAGGCCAGAGAGGGATGTCTGTTAGTTTGGGGCTCATATTGGGCAGTGGCCCCAGGCCCATGACCTTAGGTAGCTGAATGGGTTAGTTAACATACATTCAGCTGCAAAGGGCAGAAACCCCACTGGCTTAAAGAAAAGAGTAATATTTTGGCTGATGTAATGTAAAAAAATCCAGCAGATAGTTCTAGGTTCAGGCACAGCTGTATTTAGGGGCTGAAACAACACCTTCAGAAATCTTATTTTTCCCCATTTCCTAACTCAACTCTCCTCCACAAGGTTTTTTTTCCCATATGGCACTTTTGGGGACAAGTGGTCTATCAGCAGCAATAGGTTACACCTGCAACTCTCAGCAACCTTAGCAGAAGGAGCAAGACCCTTCCCCAAGGACTAACCAAAGTCCTAGAATTGCATCCCTGTGGCTCTGATTGGCCCTGACAGGGCACACTCCATCTTGGAGCCAATACTGGGTGGCTGTACACTCTAATTGGCTGGGCCTGGCTCACAGGCTCACCCTCCAGGGGGAGGGGCTCTGGGTAGATTCCATCTCACCAAGGAAATATGAGGAGAGAAGTAGAGATATACGAGCGGTCTTCGGCGGGCAGAATGGGCGTCACACTGCACATGCATTACAGGCAGGTGTTCTACTCCCATGTTCCAGATGCGGAAATGAGAGCTCTGTCAAGTTAGTTCCAGTGGGTGGAGAAAAGCTGTGCTTGTAGTTGGCATTGACCCAAAAGGTGCAGGTCTCGGTGCTGTGCACTTGGTGCATCTCTTCTTGCTCAATCCACTCCTGCAGACCGTCTGCTTATGGAAATCATCCATTTGCCTGTTGAGTTCTCTGCCTTTTTGTCATTGGTTAGCAGATTAAAAAATACACAGTGGTAGTCAGCTCTAGCTTTTCTTACAGGGTGTGATGAGACCTTTACGTGACTGTCTGCCTTCTCCATCTGGCTGAGGTTCCTAGCAGGGCAGGGACTGTATCTCATTTGCCTTTGGGTTCTGTCTCAGCTTTGGATTGGGTGCGAATTCAGTCTTGAATCTACAGTCCTGTGCCCCACCTACTTGGCTCCCCACTACCCAATGGGGGCCCCTGAGTTGCCTCTCCTGATCCTTAGGGTTCTCAGAACATGATTTAGCAATTTTTGGAGAGAGTTAGGGTTGCGCACTAAAAGTCCACTGGACTTGAACATTCATGGGCTGTGCTGGGAGTTGTCTTCTGGTTGACTATCCACATTGGTCTGCCTCTGGATTCCAGAGCCCACGGCCTTCTCTGCTGGATGCTGCCCTAGACAGGCCTTGGTTTCAGGGAGGAATCAAGAGGGATGCTTGGGTCATCTGAGAAGGGTTGGAGTTGAAGGGGGAACCCAAGTTCCTTCTCAGACACCTCGCTTTGCGCCTCCCATGTGTGTTTGGAGGGCTGCACGGATCTGGGGAAGGGACTTGGGGCCCTAAAGTCAGGCCCAGGGATCTCTTCTATGGTCATCATGCTGATCACTGCCCAACTAGCTGTGACAACCCTGCATACCTCTCCCTTGTGAGCAGCTCTGGAGGGACAGGCAAGGGTGGGGGAGCAGAGAGTCAACCCCCACCCCACAGCCCCCCTCCCAGCTTTCCAATCACATCAACAATTTCTCTCAGCATTGTTTCCAGCACCATTAATATTCATAAGTGACTTTTCTATTGTGTTTGCAATTTTCCAGGAGACAGACAGGCCCGCACTCCCCCGTGTTAATAGGATGCAAAGCTCACCAACTCAGATCTTATTAGCAAATCTCCATTAGATACTGCGGCCCTTCTGGGCCGCCTGATAGGCGAGCTTTCCACCATGGGTGACAGCCAGTGCAGGTCTTAATCCAATATGACTTTGCAATCCCCACTGCAGAGACAAACCCGAGGAGGAGCCTGGGCCAGGAGCAGATCCGGCTGAGCTGGCATCCTATTAAGAGGTGGAAATGGAGTCCCTGGGGTGCCAGGGCAGAGAGGCTGGCTGGAGATGGGCTGCCTCTCTTCCCAGGGAGTGCCACTTCACTGATTCCTTCTTTCAAACACTTGGACTTTCATTTGTTCAAGAAAATAATCATCAGGCTTTCCATGTGCCAGGCCCTGGTTGAGGCTGCTTCCTCCTTCTGGATGGTGGCTGAGGGGGCAACTGTGCTTGTGGACAATTGTCTTGCAGCAGATGCTGTGGAGAGGGCAGCCCAAGATGATTTGGTCCCCAGATACGGGCAGCTAAATCAAGCAGGGTGTAGGAACATCTGGGAAAAGAGAAGACTACGGGGGAGTTGGGCATGGAGCAGAGGCTGGGAACCTTTCTGAGTGAGATCCACCCTGAACTGGGAGCAGTTGCTTCCCAGAACTCAATAGCTGTGTGACCTTGGCCAAGTCTCTTTCCCTTTCTGTGCTGAAGCTTTTCCCATCTGTAAAATAGGAATATTAGTTCTTTATCCCAGAGTTTATATAAGGATTAAATGGTACCTGACACATAAGAAGCAATATGTCAGTGTAAGCTGTTATTTTTATTATAATTTATATGGGGAGATCCCAGGTCCCACCCAGCTTTAATGTTCTTCAACACAGCCTCAGTTTCTGTATTGTGTGGAACGAGTCTGAAGTGTGTGAAGGTGCCCAGCTCCACGTGGGCAAACACAGATAGGACCTTGTTAGCTCTGAGGCTGCTTGTTGTAAAGTCAGGGCATTCAGTGGGCACTCCTAGGAGAGGGCTGTGTGGCTCTGATCCTAAGCTCCACCAGCCACTGGGACAACCTTGGAGGGGATGAGGGGTAAGTCCAAGTCCTGAATGAAAGGGATCAAATCTATGAAATCAGGCAGTTGGACAAGATGGCTTGAAGATCTTTCTCGTTCTGCACCTCCCCCTTCTGGGTGAATGGAGCTGAGCAGACTAGTCTGCCGTAGGTCCAATGCTCCCTAACACACACTAATGATGGACCAAGTGTGGGGTCCCATGGTGGGGTGGGGGCAGGAGCCTTGGGAGGGAAATCCTTGAGGGCTGGGATAACCAAGGAGGACTCCCTGGAGGAAGTGGGACTTGAGTTGAGCTTCTAAGAATGGGTGGCACCGGAGAGTGAGTGGATGGAAGGAGCAAGTCTGGGAAAGACCCACTGTCATCAGAGGCCGCAAATCAGCATCTGACATTGAGGGGGTTGGCTCAGTGTTTAAATTTAAATATATGAAATGTGTTTTTCCTTATTACAATCCTCACTATTCCTTATAATACACACCAGGCCCAGTTACTCTTCTAGGTTACCTGCCTGACCTGTGCCAACATTGGAGCTAGTGATCCCAGTAGGTAGGACCCTAACTTTTTGAAAGAGATTCAGGCTCCAAGTGAGGGCTGGATCATTTGGCTTTCAGGGGTCTAGAAATTTCCATGAGAGTCTAGACCTGGGGAAGTGGGCTATCCTGGGAACTAAGGCTCCTGGGAGGGCCTCAAGATGGTGGAGGTTCTCTCTTGAACCCAATCTCCAGGAAGGGAGATGAGTCTCTTAATTCCCAGACCCACTTTGGCAAAGTGCCTGTTGCCCACTCCTGTGGACAAGGAATTGCTGGCTGATGAGTTCATGTTCTGGCCCCTGCAGCCCCAAATTATCAGGAGCTATTCTCTGCTCATTCTGGAGCCTGAGTCTGCCCTGACCCCTCTTCTCTGCGGGCTGCAGCAGTTCCACCCATCTCCAAATGCCCAGGGATAAGCATGGGGCTAATACAACACCTGTGAGAGGTGAAAAGTTCTCCAGACTCTCTAGGCTGGTCTTAGGGCTGAGGATTTTTACCACCTACAAGTCTCTGTGTTCTCAAAGGGATCTGGATGCTTTGCAGTCTGAGGGCCCAGGAAGGGCGACTTTAGATTTTCTTATGTAGCTGGGGTTATGCAGGGAGAAGGTACAGCTGGGGAGACGAGGGTAGCCGACTGTTGGAGGGTCAGCATGACATTGCCATTGAGGACGTGGGCTTTCTGAGTCACAGGCATCTGGGTTGGAACTCTGCTTCAGCTGCTGGATAGCTGTGTGAACTTCAGCAAGCCCTATGAACTCTCTGAGCACCCAAGTGAGATGATGCATGTAAAATGCTCAGCAACAAGCCTGCCATCTAATAGGCCCTTGCCGAAGAAGAGCTGTAATTATGATTATTGTGATTTGGAGGCCAGCCTCATGAAGGCCGCAGCTGCTGGACAGCTGAGCTCTTCCATCTTTGGGAGAGTGGGTGGAGCATGGATGCTTTGACCTTTGACTTCAGGCTGCACAGACTTGGGGGTGTTAGTGGGGAGGCTTTGAGCCGTGACTGAGGCTGGCAACTGAAAAGGAGAAATGCAGCCTGCCCAGAGCTGTATCAGACTGGCAGCCCCCAGCAGGCTCTAGGGCAAGTATCCGGGGACTCTCTCAGGGGTCAGAGGTCATGAAGTTCTACCATGTGGAACTGAAGCATCGAGAATGTCACAGCTGGCAGGAGCCTTGAGGGCCATGCAGGCCAACCCTGTCATTCTTTAAAAAAACCTTTTGTATGGTTTTAGGTTTTTATTGCCGCTGTAGTTAATGACCACAGACTTGGTGGCTTAAAACAGCGTGAATTTATTCTTACAGTTTTGGAGGCCAGGGGTCCAAAGTCAGTTTCAGTGAGTAGGAATCCAGGTGTCCTCAGGGCTGTGCCTCCTCTGGAGGCTGTAGGAGAGAATCTGCCCCTTGCCTCTTTCAGCTTTGGGGGCTGCTGGCTGCACCTCCCCAGTCTCTGCCTCTGTGGTCATGTTGCCTTCTCTTCTGGCTATGCCAAATCCCCCTCTGCTTCCATCTTATGAGGAGACATATGATTGCGTTTAGGGCTATCTTGATAATCCGGGAGAATGTCACCATCTCAGGATCCTTAATCATATCTGCAAAGTACTTTTTTTGTTTTGCCATGTAAGGTAATTTTCATAAGTTCTGGGGATTAGAACATGGACATCTTTTCGGGTCCATTATTCAGCCTTACTGCACCCTTAAAATTTTTTTTGAGTTAATTTTAGACATAAAGAAGAGTTGTAGGCTTGGTGCCTGTGGCTCAACGGGCTAAGGTGCCAGCCACGTACACCTGAGCTGGCGGGTTCGAATCCAGCCCAGGCCCACCAAACAATGACGGCTGCAACCAAAAAATGGCCGGGCGTTGTGGCAGGTGCCTGTAATCCCAGTTACTTGGGAGGTGGAGGCAAGAGACTCCCTTGAGCCCAGGAATTGGAGGTTGCTGTGAGCTGTGATGCCACAGCACTCTATCCAGGGTGATAGCTTGAGGCTCTGTCTCAAAAAAAAAAAAAAAGAGTTGTAAAACTAGTCTGAAGAGTTCCCAAATACTCTTCACCCAGTTTCTCCTTATGTTAAATGCTTACATAATCACAGAACATATACAAGAATCAAGAAATTAATCTTGTTACAATGCTATTAACTAAGTTTCAGAACTTATTTGCTTTTCACTTATTTTCCCACTTACGTTCTTTTTTCCGTTTTAGGATCCAGTCCAGGGTATCACGATGCATTTAGTGTCTCCTAAGTCTCTCGTAGTTGGTGCCAGTTTCTTGGTCTTTCATTGTCTTTTATGACCTTGACCCTTCTATTGAGGTTATGTGTTACTGAGACCAAGGTCACAGAAGAACGAACATCGCTGATGCGTCTTATCAGGGGCATGTGATGTTAGTATGTTTCAGTGATACTTAACTTATCCTTCCTCACTTGGTGTCTGCTAGGATTCTGCATCATAAACTTACTGTTTTTCCCTTTATAATCACTCCTTATTTGGGGAGAGATACTTTGAGACTGTGCATCAATTCTGTTCCTGCTTAAACTTTTGCTCATTAATTTTCACATCCATCAGCTTGGCACCTGTGGCTCAACGGGCTAAGGCGCCAGCCACGTACACCTGAGCTGGCGGGTTCGAATCCAGCCCGGGCCCGCCAACAACAATGATGGCTGCAACCAAAAAATGGCCGGGTGTTGTGGCGGGCGCCTGTAGTCCCAGCTACTTGGGAGGAGGAGGCAGGAGACTCGCTTGAGCCCAGAAGTTGGAGGTTGCTGTGAGCTGTGATGCCACGGCACTTTCTCCAGGGTGACAGCTTGAGGCTCTGTCTCAAAAAAAAAGAAAAAAATTTTTTTCACATTCATTGACAGTTTGTCTGTGACGATTATGCCTGTGGTGTTCGATTTCCCTCATTCTTTCTACATTTCTCACTCAGAATTTTTCTGCAAGGAATTATATCACCTCCCCTGTTTATTTGCTGGGTTATTCATTTATATCAGTATGGACTCATGGATATGTATTTTATTCTTTGGGTTAGAATTCAGTGCTATTATTTATCTTGTTGCTCACATTTTTCCAGCTCTGGATGTTGGGGGTTCCTTGAAGCTGACTCATAGGCCCAGTGCATATACCGCTCTGCTTTCTCTCTACTTTCTTCCTTTTTTTCTTTTCTTTGCTTCTTCAAGAGTGGGTCTTCCCCTCTGTGAATATAACATGTGGTCTCACGCTGGCTTAGAAATCAACTGCAGCTTTTCTGAAGATGGCTTTTGCTGGACAAGTATGACATCTTACTTCAAAATACATGGCACTTAGTACTGGCCGACCTCATTCCACATACTCAAAACAATGAACTTGCTTGGCTTCTCTTCCTTCTTCCTAAGCCCCTTTCCTTCCCACTCTTGGTTGCTAAAGATCTGGCTTTATCTCCCAGAGCAATTTCTAAGGAGACGGGGAAATGTTGTGTTAGCAATGTGGGCCTTGGAATCAGATCTGAGTTCAAATGCTGGCTCCACTGCTTCCTGGCTCTGTGACCTTGGGCAGCTGACCTGCCCTGTCTGTGCTCCTGAAAAACAGGGATGGTGGGATCAGTCTCAGAGTGTCTGTGCAGGATTACACAAGGAGATAATGGATGCAGACAATGAATGCCTGCTGCTCAACAAAGGTGGCTATAACTTCTCTAGCCTTCGGAATTGGTTGGAGAAGAAACACCAGATGAAGCTGGGGGAGGGTGGAATGTAATGCACAGTCCTCTTTCCAGGTGAACCTCAATCACATGCATTCATTTTAAATAGAGGGAATCTGTGATTTGGAACGAGTAAATTTGTGAGCCTTTGCCTGTAAACATTTTTACACATAAGGACAAAAAGATTGCTTTTTGGCCGGAGACACCATCTTCCAGTAATTCACCAAAATGACAAACACAAAGGGAAAGGGAGAGGCACCCGTTACATGTTCTCTAGGCCTTTTAGAAAACATGGAGTTGTTCCTTTGGCCACATCTATGCGAATCTACAAGAAAGGTGATATTGTAGACATCAAGGGAATGGGTACTGTTCAAAAAGGCATGCCACACAAATGATACCATGGCAAAACTGGAAGAGTCTACAGTGTTACCCAGCATGCTGTCAGCATTGTTGTAAACAAACAAGTTAAGGGCAAGATTCTTGCCAAGAGGATAAATGTCTGTATGGAGCATATTAAGCACTCTAAGAGCCGAGATAGCTTCCTGAAACGTGTGAAGGAAAATGATCAGAAAAAGAAGGAAGCCAAAGAGAAAGGTACCTGGGTTCAACTGAAGCGCCAGCCTGCTCCACCAGAGAAGCCACTTTGTGAGAACCAACGGAAAGGAGCCTGAGCTCCTGGAACCCATTCCCTATGAATTCATGGCATAATAAGCATATAACATAGCACACAGGAGTACCAGTGGACCCATGTTTTTAGGTGCAAGAACCTATTTATTCCCCATGAACTCATGGCATAATAGGTGTACAGCATAGCACACAGGATAACCAACAGACCCCATGTAACAGTGATACAAGGTGCTGGAACCTATTTCCCATGAATTCAAAAGTCAATCAACGCTTTGTCACATTCAATGGCAAAGTGCCACTGGAACCTTTTCCCTATGAATTCATGGCACAGTAGACAAAAACAATAGCCTACTGCTACTGTAAAAATCTTTCTTGTTCATTCACTCAAAGTGTGATTTTTTTTCACAAAGAAGTATTAAAGCAAATTTTAATGTATCATAAAAAAAAAAGGAAAAGAAAGAAAATGAAATACCTAGGAATATACCTAACAAAGGAGGTGAAAGACCTCTATCTATAAATAAAATTATGACATCCTAAGAAAGGAAATAGAGAGGATACTAACAAATGGAAGAACAAATCATGCTCATGGCTGGGAAGAATCAACATTGTTAAAATGTCTGTACTTCCCAAAGCAATCTACCTATTTAATGCCATTCCTATTATTAAAATACCAACATCGTACTTTTGAGATTTGGAAAAAATGATTCTATGTTTTGTATGGAACCAGATAAACACCCGGAGAGCTAAGGTAGTTCTTAGTAATAAACATAAAGCTGAGGGCATCACCAGATCAGATTTTAGGCTATACTACAAAGCCATAGTGGTCAAGACAGCATGGTACTAGCACAAAAAATAGAGACATAGACATTTGGAATCGAATAGAAAACCAGGAAATGAAACTAACATCTTACAACCACCTAATCTTTGATAAACCAAACAAGAACATACCTTTGGGGAAGACTCCCTATTCAATAAATGGTGCTGGGAGAACTGGATATCCACATGTAAAAGACTGAAACTGGACCCACACCTTTCTCTGCTCACAAAAATTGATTTAAGATGGATAAAGCACTTAAATTTAAGGCATGACACAATAAAAATCATCAAGGAAAGCATAGGAAAAACACTGGAAGATATCAGCCTGGGGAAAAACTTCATGAAGAAGACTTGCAATTGCAACAACAAAAATAAACAAATGGGACTTAATTAAACTGAAAAGCTTCTGTAAAGCTAAGGAGACAACAACCAAAGCAAACAGACAACCTACACAATGGGAAAGGATATTCGCATATTTTGAATCAGACAAAAGCTTGATAACTAGGATCTATAGAGAACGCAAATTAATCCACGTGAAAAAAGCCAACAATCCCATATATCAATGGGCAAGAGACATGAATAGAACCTTCTCTAAAGAAGACAGATGAATGGCTAACAGACATATGAAAAAATGTTCATCATCCCTATTAGAGAAATGCAAATCAAAACCACCCTGAGATACCATCTAACCCCAGTGAGAATGGCCCACATCACAAAATCTCAAAACTGCAGATGCTGGCGTGGATGTGGAGAGAAGGGAACACTTTT
>CAUYRH010074973.1:0-14049 GCA_963574655.1 Perodicticus potto
AAATGAGAAAATATCATGAATGTTATATTAATCAGGTTGATGAAAATATCTCCAATTGTATGTGAAGCCCACACACTGTACTCCTTGACTGAATTATTGTACACAGCTATGACTCAATAAAAAAATTAATTAATTAATTAATTAAAAAAAAAGTAATTGAAATCTCATCATATTGAGTGTTACTCTTAAGAAATATGAAGTGTCCATCTTTATCCTTCCTTATTTTGGTTGGTTTAAAGCTTATTGTATCTGTGAATAGGATTGCAACACCTGCTTTTTTCTGTTTTCCATTTGCCTGGAATATAGATGACCATCCCTTCACCTTGAGTCTATATTTATCTTCTAAGGTAAGATGAGATTCTTGTACGCAGCAGATATCTGGCCTGAGTTTTTGTATCCAGTCAGTCAACCTGTGCCTCTTTAGAGGACAATTTAAACCATTCACGTAATTGAGAATATTGATAAGCCTTTCGAAAGTCTGGTGGACATTTTTAATCCTTATGCAACTGTGGAAGTAGGAATTTGATCAAAAGTTTCTGAATGAGTTTACATGGAATACTATGCAGTCTTAAAGAAAGATGGAGACTTTACCTCTTCCACATTTACATGGATGGAGCTGGAACATATTCTTTTTAGCAAAGTATCTCAAGAATGGAAGAAAAAGTATCCAATGTACTCAGCTCTATTATGAAGCTAATTTATAGGTTTCATATGAAGGCTATAACCCAACTGTAGCACAAGAATTTGGGGAAAGGGCCAAGGGAGGGGAGGGGAGGGCAGAGGTTGGGGTGGAGGGAGGGTATTTGGTGGGGCCACATCTATGGTACATCTTAGAAGGGTACAGGCAAAACTTACTAAATGCAGAATACAAATGTCTTCATACAATAACAAAGAAAATGCCATGAAGGCTATGTTAAACAGCTTGATGAAAATATTTCAGATTGTATATGAAACCAGCACATCATGCCCCTTGATTGCACTAATGTACCCAGCTATGTTTTAATAATAAAATAAAATAAATATATATAAAAAAATTATACAAAGAACATTAAAATCCCAGAAACTAAAAAAAAAAACAAAAAAGTGAGAGAAAGCACTTCGTTCTGAACAGATTCCTAAAGACCCTGTAAGATTTGTATGTGGGGAGATGGGAGAGCAAAACTCCAGAATGGCAAAATGAAACAAGAAAACCTACAGAGGGAGAAGAGGGGACAGTCAACAGTTAACAACTGTCCAAACACTTGTCACACTTTCTAAAGAATCTTTTGTTTTATGTCAATAATCCCAGAATCATTTATTGGTTGAACCTTATAATAACTATGTTATTATGTTAATGCTTGTTTGCATTTTATCACAAACTTCTGCTCTTGTAACTTTTTTTGTATTTGCAATGACATGCAATTGCTACCAGGTGGAAATGAGTCCCACAAGGGCCAAGACTATGTTTGTATAAATTACTACTGTTTCCTCCAGGGACCAGCATAGTGCCTGGTATACAGTAGGCATTCACTGTATGTCAGATAAATGAATGAATGGATGGATTAATCATTACTTTCACTCTGAGTTTCAAAGCACTGATCTACTTGGGTTAAGTGATCTGCCTTGAAATATATTCCCATGTTAAAAAGTCACTTTCATGAGGTTTCAAAATCAGTTTTAGAAGTATCACCTTTTCGAGCAGTGGTTCTCAACCTTGCTAACGCTGCAATGTGTTTTCATTGTTACAAAGGGGTTGAGACCCACAGGTTGAGAACTGTTGTTTTAGAGGTATGTGAAACCTTCAAAGGTATGGTTTAGATATGGAGAAACTGAGCCTCAGAGAGCAGGAAGAACATCTGAGGCAAGGTCTAGATGAGAAGGCAAGCAGACATGTGCCTCTCAGACCAGTGTTTCTGCAGCACCCAGCTCTGAAGGACACTCTGGCCCTGTGCAAGTGACTGATGTTAAAATTTACACTCCAGGGCATCAGCTCAGGTGAGACTGCCATTGGGTATAAATGAAAAGCGGACAGAAAGAAGCCTAGAGGAAGCTTCTACTCTGGCATTAATGAACACACAGCAAAATCCCAGCCTAATGTTGCATGAAAGTTTGGGGGAAGATCAATAACCATTAAATCCAAACAGATCTTTAGCCTCTTGGTCTCTCTAGAACCCTGGTCCTATGTCCTCCAGGCAACCAGCAGGCTCTGAAGTATGTTATTCATGACTAGATTTGAAGATGTCAATGAAATATCTTTATGAGGCATGGTCCTGAGTACCAAGCAGTGGATGTTCCTCGGGGCACAAACACAGAGATTCCTGACTTCTCCACGGGATGTCAGGCTTGTGTAAAATTGCCCTGGCACATGTCTCATCTTTATTTCTGTGAACCCTGCTGGAGCCTCCTCGCTCCTCTGGGTATCTGATTCTCAGCAGGTGTGCTGGAGGACAAGTGGGGATGGCCAGGTTAGCCGAGGGCCTTCCCCGTGTTGGCACTATACCAAATGCATGGATGCATGTTTCCCTACTTACAACAACCACCTCTCACTACGGACATTTTACAGATAAGGAACTGCAAACCCAGATGGCTAACGAGCTCCCCCAAAGGTGACATAGCTAGTGTAGGATAGATGAAGTGAACGGAGTCTAACTTCAGAGCTCACTCTAACAACTTTAGCTTCTTAGTTCCCACTACTCACATGGTGGCGATACAATAGTTCAGGAAGGTCACGGCCTCCTCTCATTGCACCTCTTCATTCAGCTGCCCTGCCCACTCTCTCTCTCCCACCATATGCATTTACACATGGCTCATGATTTTAGTTCACTAGAGTCAATACTTTTCTCCAGTCTCTACCAAGTAAATATTACTGCATCTGCCTTACAGATGAGCAAGTGGGGGCTCAAGGAGGTGAAGTAACTTCCCAGAAGTTCACCTGGGCAGCAAGGGACAAGGCTGAGATTCTGAACACAAGGACTAGGCTCCTTTTAAAGGGCTCAATATAGCCCTGCCAGCTTGTCTCAGCTTCTAGTGATTTCCACACCTCTCAATGGACACAGCCTTTCCTGCTTCCGTCTTCCTGGAATGCAGCACCCAACGACATGACAGTTCGACAGTCAACTCGTATTAATAAACTGTGGGGTCCTGAGAGTGAGGACCACCTGTGTTCCCTCTGCATTTCCCACAAACCCTTCTCCCAGCACTCTGCACACGCACTGTAGACATGTGAAATTCCGATAGTAAAACAGCATCCCTTTTCTCCATACCTTCAGCTGCGAATTGCTGAGCAAGTAACTTCACGCATCTTAAATTCTTCTTTCTGTGTCTATCAGAATGGAAAAATGCCACCCTCCCATGAAATTGGCTGCATGATGAAATGAGAAACCAGATCAGCACAACACCTCCCGCACAAGGTCAGCGTCCAGTAAACTAACCAAACCCAAACTAACCTAGAATAAAAATCTATTACCATAAGAACATCTGCACTTGAAGCCACATACAGATTATCTGAAGTATTTAAAACTCCAGAACATAATTACAGAGTAAAAAGTCTATCTCTGGGATGAAACAGGGAATAAATAAACCTGCTTATTAGCTCTTATAACAAACAGTTATTAACTCAGTTAACTGGTTTCTCAATACACAGAAATCAAATATCATTAGTAAAATTAATAGTAACCATATCGATGATAACAACAAGCACATGCAAAACATTCTATCACTCCAGAGCATTGTTTTCCAACCATTTCTATCGCATAGGAACATGAGATAGAAAGAGAGAGACCAGGAACAAAGATGCAGGTCTGGAAACAGCAGGCTTGAGTTACACAGAAGAGCCCAGGATGATGGAGTTGCTTCTCCGGCCCACAAACCTCCACTTTGGCTTCTCTGCCTCTCTCCTTTCTGGTCTCACCCTTTCTAACCTATCCTCTTCATCATAGTTTAAGATCTATGATCTTCATCGTAGATCTACCAAAAATGCAAATAGAAAAGTTTGTTTCATGTGACTGGGAATTTTCATGCCCAAAGAGGAGAGACCAGTGCTTGTGTGTAGCTTTCAAGGAAGGACCTTGCTAACGTGGTCTGGGCAGCCTCCATTTCACTTGCTGACGTCCATTCCTTTGAGACCCACATCTAAGCCAAACCCACCTTTTCACAGCTCCTTTCCTCACTGAAAACATCCCTTCATCCTTTCCTCTATCTCGAGTACTCCCATCCCCATCCGTCACCTTCCCTAGTTAAGCACTGTGCATTTTTCAAGTCTCCAATTAGCTCTCTGCTCCTTGGAGAGGTCCTCCCCAAACTTCTGGGTTAGATGAGTCCTCTGTTAAACAGCTACCTGAATCTGCTCTCATATCATACACTGATTGATCGATATCTTCTTTCCCGGGAACTATAAACTCCTCCGGTATCAAAGAAGACAGCCCATATCTGAGAAGCCAGCATAGTACCAGACACATAATATGATGTTTGAACATCTTCCCTCTCTCAGCCTCAGTTTCCTCAAAAGTAAATGATGTTGGAAACGTCCATTCTCCCCGCCATGGTGAGCAAGGAATGAAGAAAAAGGTTATAAGAAAGGGTGACGTTAAAACTTCTAATTGCTGTCTACACAGCAGTAATATCTGCCTTATGTTTTAATTTAGAAAGACGACATAAAAAGGCAAAACCAAACTAAACCAAAAGATAACTAGGAATTTTGAGGAATGATATTGACTGAGTAAAATATCATCATTTGGCTCTGAAAAATATCAAGATACTTGACAAGTGAAAGGCACTGTCTCCACATATACCTCTCTGTCATCTACCTATTATCTACCTATGTATCCAGTATTTACCACACTAAACCATGTTTGTCACTGAACATCTTTCTTTAATTGCTTAATTCCTGTGAGTTTCAGGAGAAATAAAATCCATATAATTATATAATTCTGACTCATCTATGGTTAAATCATTAAGACATTATTTAGCAATTACCTTTTAATAGCCAGGAATGATTTATTCAGAATGATCTGAATAAATTCCCTAAAGCTACTGACTTTTTCTTCCTTCCTTCTAGCCACCTTTCCTAAAACACTGCCACACACACATACACACCCACGCAAAGGAGCAAAATCAAAATACAATAAAGAATGAAAAACACTGTTGGGGCATGAACTCATGAACCAAGAAATGACTTTCTAGGAGTTTGAAAATTTGGCTGGAAATAGCACTTTCTCTGTTAAACTTCAGCGTGGTGGCTGAAACAAACTGTGAATCAGGAAAAAAATCATCCATTTAGTATAATTCAGCCTATTATATGCCAGGCTCTAAACAAGAAAGACATTGATTCTATTCTTATGAATGTTATGTTCTAGAAAGGGAGAGAGACAACTCAAGTAACTTCATAAATAACATACACTTAATAGGAAGTTCTGTAAAACTTTCTCCTAAGAACAGAATATTTGAGCTGCCATCCAGCTTAACTGTTAGCCTAAGAGCAATGCTTCATGGGCATCAGAGTGATAAGAACTGATCTACATTTTGTAAAGGTTATCTGGGTGGCTTCGAGAAGAAATCAAAACAAGGCATCAAGCGCGGTGGCAGATCAGAGACCAAACAATGACCACTAACCATGTCAGCCTCTTTGAGACTCAGTTTTTAAATCTGTGAAATGGAAGTTATAATCCTTCTTCCTCCACCTTATAGTTGCTGGGAGCTAAGAGGGTGGTGGGAGGAGCTAAATAGTGGGTGGAGCTCCAAGGATGATGGAGGTACTCAGAAGATAATGGAAATAGTTAAAAAGATGATGGAAACCTTGCAAAAAGAATGGGTGTGTGAAAAAAATGGAGACTTTACAGCCTTTGTATTAACCTGGATGGAAGTGGAACACATTATTCTTAGTAAAGCATCTCAAGAATGAAGAAGCATGAATCCCATGTACTCAAGTTGGATATGAGGACAATTAATGACAATTATTGACATGGTGGGGGTGAGGGAAGGGGAGAACAGAGAGAGAAAGAATGAGGGAGGGGTGGGGAAAGGAAGAGCAGAGAGAGGGAAGGTCTTGGGGCCTTGGTGTGTGCCACACCTTTTGGGGGCAAAACTCGATTGTAAGAGGGACTTTACCCAACAAATGCAACTAGTGTAACATGGTTTCTTGTACCCTCAATGAATCTCCAACAATAAAAAAAAAAAAGAAAAAGAAAATGGAGAGAAGACTCTATGCCGAGGAATGCAGGAAGCCTCCAGAAGCCAGAAAAGGCCAGGAAATGGAGTTTCCCCTACAGTCTCTGGAAGGAGACACTGTCCTGCAAACATCTTGATTTTAGCCCAGCTAGAGTCATTTTGGACTTTTGACCCCCAAATTGTAAGATAATAAATTTGTACCATAAAAAAAAAAAAGAATGGGTGTGTGAATGCTTCCCAACCAGAAAGTGTAGCGCATGTCAAATTAATGGAATCAAATTTATTTTATCAACGTTTTCAATGAAACAAGGAAATGGTAGTGTTCTGTGCTGTGGTCATAATGCCTTGAGGGCAATCTTGGTGACTTGGACTTGGAGGTGAGAGTTCCACACCCTTGAGATCTTACTGAAAGCAAGATCTCTGTCCTTAGAAAATTGCTCGGTGCAGGACAATTAATTGCCAGGAGACCCCACTCGCTTCAAGACACATGACCTAAAATCCACCCAGAGATTTGGGTTAGAAACCCCAGATTTAATCAAAAGCATTCTGTCACTCAGTAATTTTATAACTTGACAGACTATAACCCTAAGTAAAAAAATATGCATTTCTTATTGCCAGTCAATTGAACAGAAGTTTCATGCATTTTATGAAGCAAAACTAACGTGATTTACTATAATACTTGCTATTCTCTCCTACTCTATTGTTCTCTATTTTACTTTATTGTAGCTGTTTTTTCATAAAGTTAAATGCAGGCTATGGCTGATAAATTGAACTTAACTTATAGTTTGAAAAATATTATTGAAAGAGAGACAAGCAATGCATTTCAGCATTGTCTCTGGCTGGGAGTTGCTGGCGTGATCGTGGACAATACACAACTTCATTGAGCCTAAACTTCCTCCGCTGTTAGGTGGGGATAAGAATGCCCGCTTTAAAAGTTGAGAGAATTCAATTAATACCATGGGAAATCACTACATAGACAGCTTGGCACAGAATAGGTGTTCAATAAACTGCAGTGATTATAAATAGAGGCTGCTAATGGGGGAATTAGAGCAGAGCTAAATCCCTCTTGCCTGAGGGAAAATAAAAAGGAAGAAGAAAAAGGAAAAAAAATCTCATTCATTTTCTACCCAGGGGGTCTTTCTGTCTTCCAAATGTAGCTACTTATTGTGGGAGGGGAACTCAGTCCAAATGCCTGTTTGCTGTGACAGGATTTATAAATAAGTAAAATGCTTTATCAAACATTTATAGTTGTGTGTGAGAGTCAGGAAAAAAAAAAGAGAAAACAAAGAAAGAAAAAGGCATGTGAGTTCTGGGGTTATTTATAGTGACTCCTCGCTTCTCCCTCTCCAGCCACAATTGCACAGCTTAGCTTTTATTTGGTTGTGATTGTTGTGGGATGAACTTCACTTCCCAACAGAGGGTATTAATTATTAAAACACAGACCAGAAAAAAAAATAAAGCTCATACTGTTCCCCCAAACAAAGGCAGGATGATGCAGCAGAAGGAAGCCACCAGAAAGAAGGGCTGAGAATTGCTAACACATGCTGTCCAGCAAAGTCAATCTCAGGCAAAACACATGTTAACAAACATTCTGGGGGTGCCTCCTCTGTGCGGCTGGGGATCGGCACCAAATATAGTCGGGGTGGGGACATGCAAAGATAAACTACAGACAATTTCTGATTCATCTCCAGGTGAAGGGAGGCAGCCCCAATAAGAGAATGGAGGAGACAGGTAGAGACCAAATGGTAAGAGAAAGTGCCTCTGAACAGAGCTCTTTGAGAATGTGGGGAAGAGAAATGGGGCATCCTGATCTAGGGAAAAAGAGCAGCTTTGGGATCAGGCTGTCTTAGGTCTGAATCCCCACTCCTGTACATCCTAGCTCTGGAATCTTAGACATGTCAGTCATCTCACTGGTGATACAGGAGTGATAATACATTGCTGGCAAAAGTAATTGTGAGGATTAAATAGGAAAATTCATGTTAACCGTTAGACATACTGTAAGCACTAATCATTAAATTGTAAGCATTTAATAGTGATAAGATGGGGCTTAGCACCTAGCAGGTGCTAAATCAATCTTATACTTCCTTTCCTTTGCTGAAGACTTTTAATTTGATTCCAAATGGCAGCCTTCTTCCAGCTATTTTTATAAATAAACCACAATATATTTATCCATCACTGACATCCTCTCCTTCCCATTAGGTGTATCTGTCTTATGTGACTTCAGTCTCAGTATCCTTCAGGATGTATCTACTAATGTGTTTATTCATTCATTCCTGTCGATTGAGCACCTGCTATGTGACAACACTGGTGTAGGTAGTTGGGATTCAATGAAGGAAAGGGACAGGAATTGCTGGGGGAAGTGGTGGGTGCCATTAAAGACAGGGAAGCCTGAGGAGGCCTCACACAGAAAGTAAGAGCTATGAAGAGAGCTGAAAAGGAGCTGAGCAGCCAGGAGGGCATCTACGGAAGACAGTTCCAGCAGAGAGGATAGCGGCTGAAATGCCAGGAGCATGCTCAGTCCTAGCCCATCTCTCACTTTGGCCTTCAGGAAGTGGGAGGAAGCAGAGAGGTTTGCTTTTCCACACACTATTCTAAGCAATCAGCACCAGGCCAGGTGATAGGTATCCAGTGTCCACATTAGATTCCACAAACCGATTTACAACATTTACAAAGAGACAGAAGCCCAGGTGTATGTTTTGGTCCCCACTCCACCTGAGAAGAGTATGGCTCCCGGTGGTGCTCGCTGGCATTGGTGACTGCGCTGTCATCACCAGCCATGCGAGCCTGAGCTCTAGGGTTGGGCAAGAATAGGGCCTCAGCAAAATCCAAGGCCATGGACTCTGCAGTAATCCCTGACAGTATTAGTTTAGGGTCTTGCAGGAGGAATTTAAGCTAAATAAGATCAAAAAAACAAAGCAAAAGGGGGAAAAAGTAAGAAAAAAAGGACAAAGGGGAAACATGGAATACAAATCATTTCTTTAGCTGATTAACTGAAGTGTGCGCAGATATGTAGGGTCTGACAGAGTACAATTGAGAGGGTTATTGTCATGCTCAGAAATTAGAGACTCCAGTAAAGGCCTGCCTGGGTTTCCGGCAAACCTGTGTGATCTGGGAAAGGCTACGTAGCCTCCCTCTGCATGAATTTCTCCATCTATAAAATGGGTGTACTAAGCATGCTTATCTCAAAGAACTCCTGTTAAGGTAAAAATGAGCTGGTCTGGGCATGGTGGCTGACGACTAGAATCCTAGCAGTCTGGGAGGCTAAGGTGAGTAGCTCGCCTGAGGTTAGAAGTTCAAGACCAGTCTGAACTACAGCAGGACCCCATCTCTACTAAAAATAGAAAACATAAACATAGCCAGACATTGTGGTGGGTGCCTGTACTCCCAGCTACTTGGGAGGCTGAGGCAAGAGGACTGCTCGAACCCAGGAGTTTGAGGTTGCTGTGAGCTATGATGCCACCATGGCAATTCTACCCCAGTGTGACAGAGTGAGACTATCTCAAGAAAAAAAAAAAAGGTAAAAATAGTTAATTTGGGTAAGTATCTAACCTAGTACCAAGCTTAGAGTGAATGCTTGTAAAATTTAAGTGTTTGAGGGAATGGATGTATACATAGTCATGAATTCACAAAATGGAACACTAACAGCAATTAAAATAGAATAAATTGGGTAGCATCTGTGGCTCAAGGAGTAGGGTGTCGGCCCCATATACCAGAGGTGGCCGGTGCAAACCCAGCCCCAGCCCAAAACTGCAAAAAAAAAAAAAAAAGAAAAGAATAAATTATCAGTGCACACAACATGGGTGAATCCCACAGATGATATACTGATTGAAAAGAGCCAGACACAAAAGAATACATCTATCCGTAGGGTCCCACATACATAAAGAACAGGAAAAACCAACTTATGCTGGGCAGAGCCTATGGCTCAAAGGAGTAGGGTGCCGGCCCCATATGCCAGAGTTGGTGGGCTCAAACTCAACCCTGGTCAAAAACTGCAAACTGCAAAAAAAAAAAAACCCAAAAACAAAAAAAAACAACTGATGCTAAGGGAAGTCAAAGTATTATTTACTTTTAAGGGGTGAGTATTGTCTAAGAGGGTACAAAAAGGAACTCAAGGGGTGCTGGAAATATTCTATCATAATGCTGCCCAACAGAACTTCCCATGACACTGGCATCGATCATATCTGTGCTGTGGGACACAGTAGGTACTTTGGAACTCAACAGGTGCATATGGCTACTGGGTCCTTGCAACATGGCTTGTATGACCAAGGAACTGAATGTTTAGGCTTAATTAATTTAAATATAAACAGCCACATGTGGCTGGGGGCCTCTGTACTGGAAGGCACAAGTCTACAACTTGCCCTTGGTGGTGGTTAAATGAGTAAATGCATTGTAAAAAGTAATCCAGGATGCACTGCAGATGTGTACGTGGTATATGCAGCTGATATACTTTGCCATATAAATGTTATCCTTAAAAAGCTAGATAGGACTATTAATCTGCTTGTATTACCTTAGATGTCCCTCACAGATTTGAGGTGACTCAGGGAGGAAAGTTCCCATTGTCTCCATTTCTGCACTTGTTTCTCCGTGGCTCAGAGAGGGCGATGTGACCTGTAAGTGGTCACACGGTTGTGAAAGGCAGAGTGGGCCACACATCTGCCCAAGCCTGTCTTCACAAAAGTGAAGAGCGATGCAACACGACCTACGGAGATGATCTCACTCAAGAGCCTGTTCCTTCAATACATCATTTTTGAGCACCTGTTAGGTACCAGGCACTGTGTTAGGTGCTTGAAATGGAACACCAGGCACAGAGGAAAGTTCTTGCTTCTAGAAAGCTTACGTTAGGAACCCTATTCACCTCATGCCTTGGCCGCCACTTCACACCCCCTTACGGGAGGTGACCTGAGCATGGAGCAAATTGTGTGAAATCAGCCCCAACAAGGTATTTTCAGGTACCCATGCTCTGTCAGATAATTCTCAGCATGAATCCTGCTTCTTCTCTGAGCCACCCAGCCTACCTGTTTTTCTAGGTTTAGCACTTTCATTTGGAAAAGTAGGGACGAAAGAAGAGAACTAGAAAAACATGAATTAAAAGAAAAGCAAACAATATTACCAATAAAGAAATAGTCTTACTACCAACTGGTAAAAGAGCAATTCCTTTCCCCCCCCAAAAAAATAGCAATCCAAAGTTGCAATGTATTCCCCAAATGTAAAAACAAAATCTGCTAGAAATAAGTGAAATGCAGTGTAGAATTTCAATGGAAGATTTGAGCACACTGGTCTCAGAAATAGAGATAATAACCACAAAAAAATCAAACAGGCCAAGAATTAGATATGGGAAGTTGGTCAACAAAAGTAACAACTATGGTGCATATTTGAAGAGTCAGGAGAAAAATTCTAAATACGGATCAAAAATGTTTTCACATAGTAAATGAGAAAATATCATGAATGTTATATCAATCAGGTTGATAAAAATATCTCCGATTGTATGTGAAGCCCGCACACTGTACTCCATGACTGAATTATTGTACACAGCTATGACACAATAAAAAATAAATAAAATATATATATATATATATATATATATATATATATATATATATATATATATAAATTGGGGGAAAGATTCCCTATTTAACAGATTGTGCTGGGAGAAGTGGCTGGCAACTTGTAGAAGACTGAAACTGGACCCACATCTTTCACTATTAACAAAAATTGACTCTCATTGGATAAAAAATTTAAACTTAAGACATGAAACTATAAAGATTCTTGGAGAGAGTACAGGAGAAATACTTGAAGAAATACATTACTTGGGATCTGATCAAATTAAAAACTTGAACATAGCCAAGAACACATTACATAAAGAATACAGACAGCCCTCAGAATGGGAGAGGATATTTGCAGATTATGCTTCTGACAAAGGTTTGATAACTAGAATCCACAGAGAACTGAAACATTAATAAGCAAAGAACAAATAATCCCATTTCATTGTAGGCAAGGGACTTGAACAGTAGCTTCTCTGAAGAAGATAGGCACATGGCCTACAGACACATGAAAAAATGCTCATCATCTTTAATCATCAGGTAAATGCAAATCAAAACCACTTTGAGATATCATCTTACTCCCATAAGAGTGGCTCACATATCAAAATCCCAAACCTAGAGATGTTGGCATGGATGCAGAAAAAAGGGCACACTTCTGCACTGCTACTGAGAGTGCAAGCTAATACATCTCTTTTGGAAAGAAATATGGAGAATAATCAGAGATCTAAAAGTAGACCTGCCATTTGATCCTGCAATTCTTCTAGGAGGTATATATCCAATAGACCAAAAATCAGTTTATAACAAAGATATTTGCACCAGACTGTTCATTGCAGCTCGATTCATAATAGCCAAGTCATGGAAGAAGCCCAAGTGCCCATCGACCCATGACTGGATTAATAAATTGTGGTAAAGGTATACATTGGAATATTATGCAGCCTTAGAAAAGATGGAGACTTTACCTGTTTTACATTTACATGAATGGAGCTGGAACATATCCTACTTAGTAAAGTATCTCAAGAATGGAAGAAAAGATATCCAATATACTCAATACTATTATGAAACCAATTTACAATTACTCACACTTTCATATGAAGAATGGATCACAACTATGGTCCAAGATGAAGGAGGAGGTAGGGTGGGTGGGTAGGGGAAAGGTCAGATTGAGGGAGGGTGAATGATGGTTCACACCTTTGGTGCATAATGCAAGGGTATGTGTTGGACCTATTAGTATAGAGTATAAATGTCTTAACACAGTAAGTAAATGAGATGAAGTATATTTTAACCAGGGTGATGTAAGCATTCATAATTGTATATGAAATCAGCACATTGTATCCCAAAAATGCATTAATGTATACATGATCTATGTGTTTAAGATTTAATAAAAAATAAAAATAAATAAATAAATAAATATATCTTGTGTTCCAAGATAGAAAAAGTTCAAAAACAAATAAGTAGAAGAGTTAAATTCTAGTCTTTTAAATAAAATACTAATTAAGGTGTATAATTGTTTATATTCCATAATTATTATTTAAAAGTTATTAAGCATTAAATAAATCTATTATCTCTCTCTTAAAAAAAAAATATTTCACCCAAGTGAGTACATTTTTTTTTCATCAGTACATGGAATATTCTCTGGAATAGACCATATCTTAGGTCACAAAACAAGTACCAACATAATGAAAAGAAGCAGAGATTGTATCAAGTATACTTTCTTACCAAAATAGAATAATAGTAGAAATCAATAAGAAGAAGAACCTCAGAAAACAAATGCAAAACAAACTGAACTATATGCTGCTGAATGACAAAGAAATTGATGAAGAATTTAAGAAGGGAATAAAATTTTTTCGAAACAAATCAAATAAGAAACACGACATACCAAAATCTGTGGGATACATTTAAAGAAGTATTTAAAAGAAAGCTTGTAGCAATAAATATATATAGCAAAAAAGTAGAAAGACTTCATATAAACAATCTAGGAATGTACCTCAAGTAGAAAATCATGAATAAACCAAAGGCAAAATTCTTAGGAAGAAATGATAAAGCTCATAGCAGAAACAAAAAAATCAAGACTAAGAAAAAAATGCAAAAGTTCAATTATATAAAGAATTGGTTTTTGGAAAAGAAAAAAAAAATCATCAAACTTTTAGATAGACTAAGAACACAAAAGAGAATTTTCAAATAAATGAAATTAGAAATAAAATAATAGACATTAAATCTGACATTACGGGGGGGCGGAGCAAGATGGCTGACTGGAAGCTGCCTCCGAAAAAGGCTCCTATCCAAAAGGGAGGATAACCTCTCGAAACTGCACAATTGAGCTGAATCCTGGGAACCCAGCCAAGAGAGAGAAGTGATTTCTGTGGAT